>JAHIAM010007263.1:0-83540 GCA_021605205.1 Aegilops longissima
ATGTTTGAAGGCTGCAAGGGCCTCCGCATCCAGGACAGATCAAGATTTGATTTTTCTTTGTTAGGAACCGAGTCGAATTGTCGGCGATTCTTGAGCTGCTGAATTATGTGGCTAAGGTCATCGGCGTCTGGTGGTCGCACATATGTGCCTGAAGTTATCAAGGAATGCGGCTTCGGGTCCTCCCAACAACCAATTGATTCTCTTTGGCAAGCTGTTGAGCCAATGCCTAGCTGGTCCTTTAAGCCGGGGAGGTATTTGATGGCATGTAGATGATCACCGCGGGCCATGTGGATATGGAGAGATAATCCTCGATCCCGACCGCAGATCTGTGGTACCATCGTATGATTTGATGTTTCTGGGCTTGAAGCCCTCGGGATTTGATGATCCATTACTTCATCTGTGAAGCATAGTGGGTGTGTGGCGCCTCATGTTGGGCTATACCATGGCGTAGCTCATCACGAGCTTTTCTCTTGTGTTGGTCCGGCGGTTTCTTGTATCCGGCGGCGGTAATCATCTGTGTGGTTGGGCGCCTCGTGATCCGTAGATCGACCTTGTATATTTTGCCTTATCCTCCGATATATCTACATAAGTCGGCACATTATCCCTTGCCTTGGTACTTTTTGGCGGCTTGGGTGTGGCTTGGCGGAGGGCGAGGCTTCTGTCGTGCCACGAGGTGGCGATCTGCCATGTCGTGCCTTTGGCGACTTGGGTGCTTCCTCCTCTGAGTCGAGGCAGCGGCCTGCGTTTGGGGTAGCTTTTGGAGGCGTTCAAGTTCATACTCTTTGGCTGCAAGGACTTTAGTCCATCAATCGACTAGCAGGTCTTGATCAACTCTAAGCTGCTGCTGCTTTTCTTGAGGCTGCTTGTCATTGCTATAAGCCTGCGTTTATGGCAGCTCCTGTTGCTGGGATCCTCGAGCACGACAAATTAAGTCGTCGTCGAGGCTTGCCTCATCTTCGGAGGGGGCGTAATTGTCGTCCCGACCTCTCTTTCTGCTGCATTGTCGTGCGGACTTGCTTCTCCCTCCTCCTACGCTGAGTCTGCTGGAGGGTTCTCTTGACTTCTTGTATGCAGGTGCTATTATCTCCCGTGCGGAATCACCGTTTTATTGTGGCCAGGATTTAGGCGGCGCGCGGCGTTGGCGCTTGGTACATTTCTTGGAGGTCATCCTCCGTTGTTCCATCGTCATTCCATCTTTGGGATGTCCACCATGTATATGTCATATGGCGAGGTGGCCTTCCAGTGCACATGGTATTGGGTCTTAATTTTCTCGAGCATAAATCGTCCATCTTTGTCGATGTCTTGGTCATAATCGAGCATGTCGGTTAAATCATCGGCGAGTGGCTATAAAGTGGGTGGTGGGTGGGCGTTGAATTTCTTCGTCGTCCGCATCCCAACCTTCTGTCCGTAGTCCGGCTAGGGCTCTCCGGATAAAGAGAGACTTTAGTGAATTTAGGATGTCGCCAAAGGCGGGAGTCTTGAAAGATGTCATGGCAGTGCACTCCATGACCGGCGTGTCGGATTCGATTGGCGGTAGCGGAGGGTTGAGTCCGGAGAGAGTCCGGCACCACAGTCGAGCTTTGCAAGGACAGGGATGGAGTTGGCTCGATCGCCGTGAGATTGTAGCCCGTGGCGGTGTCAACCACTCGTCCTCGTCGGGAATCGGCGCCCGGATTAAGGTCGGGGCGGATCTTGGTGCGGTCTCGAGGCCTTTGTTCGGCTGCGAGCGAGATCATGCCCATCGAGGCGAGTGTGGCATGCTTGGTTGCGGCTCGAATCCGTCGAAGATCAAGTCCCCGCGGATATCGGCCGTATAGTTTAAACTTCAAATCTGACTGATGGCCATGGGCGTAGCTTTTCGATCTGCTCCGGATGGCCAGCGAATTAGCCCTTGATGCAAAAGCCGCCCGAACACGAAGATCTGCGGGAGAAAAGTCTCACCCGGACAGCGTCGCTGTTGATGATCGAAGGAGCCATCAGGCCTATCGGTGGCGACAGAGGAACTCTCAATGAAAGCACCAATGTCGGTGTCAAAACCGGCGGATCTCGGGTAGGGGTCGAGCGTGCGTCTAGGCGGATGGTAACGGAGACAAGGGACACAATGTTTTTACCCAGGTTGGGGCCCTCTCGATGGAGGTAAAACCCTACTCCTGCTTGATTAATATTGATGATATGGGTAGTACAAGAGTAGATCTACCACGAGATCAAGGAGGCTAAACCCTAGAAGCTAGCCTATGGTATGATTGTTGATGTTGAAGTTGTTGTCCTACGGACTAAAACCCTCGGTTTATATAGACACGGATAGGTTAGGGTTACAGAGTCGGTTACAATGGTAGGAGATCTACATATCCATATCGCCAAGCTTGCCTTCCATGAGAAAGTCCCATCCGGACACGGGACGAAGTCTTCAATCTTGTATCTTCATAGTCTTGGAGTCCGTCCGTGGCGATAGTCCGACTATCGGGACACCCCTAGTCAGGGACTCCCTCGTTCGGTATCCCGATACCTTGCTCAATCTCGTTACCGGCAAGTCTCTTTACTCGTTCGTAACACATCATCCGTGATCAACTCCTTGATCACATTGTACTGATATGATGATGTCCTACCGAGTGGGCGGAGATACCTCTCCGTCTGCAGATGACAAATCCGATCTCGATTCGTGCCAACCCAACAAACACTTCGGAGATACCGTAGTGCACCTTTATAGCCACCCGGTTAAGTTGTGGCGTTTGGTACACCAAAGCACTCTCACGGTATCCGGGTTGCACAATCTCATGGTCTAAGGAAATGATACTTGACATTAGAAAAGCTTTGCATCTGAACTACGATCTTTGTGCTAGGCTTAGGATTGGGTCTTGTCCATCACATCATTCTCCTAATGATGTGATCACATTATCAACGACATCCAATGTCCATGGTCAGGAAATCGTAACCATCTATTAATCAATGAGCTAGTCAACTAGAGGCTTACTAGGGACATGGTGTTGTCTATGTATCCACACATGTATCTGAGTTTCCTATCAATACAATTATAGCATGGATAATAGCGATTATCATGAACAAGGAAATATAATAATAATAACTAATTTATTATTGCCTCTAGGGCATATTTCCAACAGTCTCCCACTTGCACTAGAGTCAATAATCTAGTTCACATCGCCATGGGATTAACACTCACATGTCACATCGCCATGTGACCAACATCCAAAGAGTTTACTAGAATCAATAATCTAGTTCACATCACTATGTGATTAACACTCAATGAGTTAAGGTTTGATCATGTTATGCTTGTGAGAGAGGTTATTAGTCAACGAGTCTGAACCTTTCAGATCCGTGTGTGCTTTACAAATCTCTATGTCATCTCTTAGATGCATCTACCACGCTCTATTTGGAGCAATTCCAAATAACTGTTCTACTATATGAATCCGGTTTACTACTCAGAATAATCCGGATTAGTGTCAAAGTTTGCATCTGCGTAACCCTTCTGACGAACTCTTTTACCACCTCCATAATCGAGAAAATTCCTTAGTCTACTAGTTACTAAGGATAAGTTTGACCTCGTCACCGTGATCTATTCTGGATCACCTTGCCTTATAGTGACTCGTGGCAAGGCACACTTCAGTCACGGTACACAGCATAGCATACTATAGAGCCTACATACGAAGCATAGGGGCGACCTTCGTCCTTTCTCTCTCTTCTGTATGCGTGGTCAGGTCTTGAGTCTTACTCAATACTCACACCTTCTGACGAAGAACTCCTTCTTTGCCGATCTATATTGAACTCCTTCAAAATCTTCTCATGGTATGTATTCATTTGAAAGTACTATTGGCGTTTTGATCTATCCTTATAGATCTTGATGCTCAATGTTCTAATAACAATCCAGGTTTTCCATTGAAAACACTTTTCAAATAACCCTATATGCTTTTCAGAAATTCTACATCATTTTCGATCAACAATATGTTAATAACATATACTCATCAGAAATTCTATAGTGCTCCCACTCACTTCTTTGGAAATACAAGTTTCTCATAAACTTTGTATAAACCCAAAATCTTTGATCATCTCATCAAAGCGTATATTCCAACTCGAGATGCTTACTCCGGTCCTTAGAAGGATTCTGGAGCTTTGCACACTTGTTAGCATCTTTCGGGATTGACAAAACCTTACGGTTGTATCACATACAACCTTTCCTCAAAATATCATCGAGAAACAATGTTTTGACATCCTATCGCAAGATTTCATAAATCATGCGATAGCGCTAATACAATTCAATAGACTCTTTAGCATCGCTTCTGGTGAGAAGCGTCTCATCATGATCAACTCCTTGAACTTGTCGGAAACATCTTAGCGACAAGTCGAGCTTTCTTAATGGTGACACTTACCATCATTTTCCGTCTTCCTTTTAAAATCCATCTGTACCCAACAGCCTTACGACCATCAAGTAGTTCTTCCAAAGTCTATACTTTGTTTTCATACATGGATCCTCTCTCGGTTTTATGGCCTCGAGCCATTCGTGGAATCCGGGCCCACCATCGCTTCTCCATAGCTCGTGGGTTCATTGTTGTCTAGCAACATGACCTTCAAGACATGATTCTTGTACTACTCTGAAGTAGTATGCATCCTTGTCACCCTACAGTGCAGTAGTGACTTGATCGAGCTTCATGATCACTATCATAGCTTCTACTTCAATTGGTGTAGGTGCCACAGGAACAACTTCTGTGCCTGCTTCACACTAGTTGAGTAGCGGTTCAATAACCTGTTCAAGTCTCCACCATCCTCCCACTCAATTCTTTCGAGAGAAACTTTTCCTCGAGAAAGGACCCGTTCTAGAAACAATCACTTTTGCTTCGGATCTGAGGCAGGAGGTATACCCAACTGTTTTGGATGTCCTATGAAGATGCATTTATCCGCTTTGGGTTCGAGCTTATCAGCTGAAACTTTTTCACATAAGCGCTTGATCCCAAACTTTTAAGAAATGATGACTTAGGTTTCTTTAAACCATAGTTTATGCTGTTGTCATCTCAAGCTGAATTACGTGGTGCCCTATTTAAAGTGAATGAGGTTGTCTCTAATGCCTAACCCATGAGCGATAGTGGTAATTCGATAAGAGACATCATGGTATGCACCATATCCAATAGGGTGCAGCTATGATGTTCGGACACACCATCACACTATGGTGTTCCAGGCGGTATTAGTTATGAAACAATTTCCACAATGTCTTAATTGTATACCAAACTCATAACTCAGATACTCATCTCTATGATCATATCATAGACATTTTATCCTCTTGTCACGACGATCTTCAACTTCACTCTGAAATTACTTGAACCTTTCAATAATTCAGATTTGTGTTTCATCGAGTAAACATACTCAGAATCTACTTGAATCATCTGTGAAGTAAGAACATAATGATATCCACTGCATGCCTCAACACTCATTAGACTACACACATCAAAATGTATTACTTCCAACAAGTTGCTTTCTTGTTCCATCTTACTGAAACCGAGGCTTTTCAGTCATCTTGCCCATGTGGTATGATTTGCATGTCTCAAATGATTCAACATCAAGTGAGTCCAAATGATCCATCTGCATGGAGTTTCTTCATGCGTATACACCAATAGACATGGTTCGCATGTATCAATCTTTTCAAAAACGAGTGAGTCCAAAGATCCATCAACATGGAGCTTATTCATGCGTTTTATACCAATATGACTCAAATGGCAGTGCCACAAGCAGGTGGTACTATCATTACTATCTTATATCTTTTGGCATGAACATGTGTATCACTACGATCGAGATTCAATAAACCATTCATTTTAGGTGCAAAACCATTGAAGGTATTATTCAAATAACCAGAGTAACCATTATTCCATTAAATGAATAACCGTATTGCGATAGACATAATCCAATCATGTCTATGCTCAACGCAAACACCAAATAACAATTATTTAGGTTTAACACCAATCTCGATGGTAGGGGAGTATGCGATGCTTGATCACATCAAGCTTGGAAACACTTCAACACATATCGTCATCTCACCTTTAGCTGGTCTCCGTTTATTCCAGCTTTTATTTGAGTTACTAACACTTAGCAACCGAACGGTATCTAATACCACGGTGCTACTAGGAGTACAAGTAAAGTACACATATAATGTATATCCAATATACTTCTGTCAACCTTGCCTGCCTTCTTATCTACCAAGTATCTAGGGTAATTCTGCTCCAGTGACCGTTCCCCTTATTACAGAAGCACTTAGTCTCGGGTTTGGGTTAAACCTTGGGTTTCTTCACTAGAGCAGCAGCTGATTTGCCGTTTCATGAAGTATCCCTTCTTTCCCTTGCCCTTCTTGAAACTAGTGGTTTCACTAACCATCAACAATTGATGCTCCTTCTTGATTTCTACTTTCGCGGTGTCAAACATCGCGAATATTTCAAGGATCATCATATCTATCCCTGATATGTTATAGTTCATCACGAAGCTCTAGCAGCTTGGTGGCAATGACTTTGGAGAAACATCACTATCTCATCGGAAGATCATTTCCCTCGATTCAAGTGATTGTTGTACTCGGATAATCTGAGCACAAGCTCAATGATTGAGCTTTTCTCTCTTAGTTTGCGAGGCTAAGAAAATCGTCGGAGGTCTTATACCTCTTAGCGTGGGCACGAGCACTGAAATCCCAATTTCAGCCCTCGAAACATCTCATATGTTCGTGACGTTTGAAATCGTCTTGATTGCCTCAATTCTAAACCGTTTAACATTCTTGAACTATGGCGTAGTTATCAAAGCGTGTATGTCAAATGTTACATAGCGTCCACAAGCGATGTTAGAGGTTCACACACGGCGGTGCATTAAGGACATAAGCCTTCTACACGCAATGAGGACAATCCTCAGTTTACGGACCCAGTCCGCATAAATGCTACTATCAACTTTCAACTATATTTTCTCTAGGAACATATCTAAAAAGTAGAACTAAAGCGCGAGTTACGACATAATTTGCAAAAACCTTTTGACTATGTTCAGGATAATTAAGTTCATCTTATGAACTCCCAATCAGATAGACATCCCTCTAGTCATGTAAGTGATTGCATGATCCGAGTCAACTAGGCCGTGTCCGATCATCACATGAGATGGACTAGTCATCATCGGTGAACATCTTCATGTTGATCGTATCTACTATCGACTCATGCTCGACCTTCGGTCTCTTGTGTTCGAGGCCATGTGCGTACATGCTAGGCTCGTCAAGTCAACCTAAGTGTTTGGCGTGTGTAAATCTGGCTTACACCCGTTGTATGTGAACGTTAGAATCTATCACACCCGATCATCACATGGTGCTTCGAAACAACGAACTTTCGCAACGGTGCACAATAAGGGATCATCTTATTTACTACCGTCGTTCTAAGCAAATAAGATGCATAAACATGATAAACATCACATGCAATCAAATAGTGACATGATATGGCCAATATCATTTTGCTCCTTTTGATCTCCATCTTCGGGGCTCCGTGATCATCATCGTCACCGGCATGACACCATGATCTCCATCATCATGATTTCCATCATCGTGTCTCCATGAAGTTGTCTCGCCAACTAATTACTTCTACTACTATAGCTAACGGTTTAGCAATAGTGTAAAGTAATTACATGGCGTTGTTCAATGACACGCAGGTCATACAATAAATTAAGACAACTCCTATGGCTCCTGCCGGTTGTCACACTCATCGACATGCAAAGTCGTGATTCCTATTACGAACATGATCAATCTCATACATCACATATCATTCATCACATACTTTTGGCCATATCACATCACATAGCATACCATGCAAAAACAAGTTAGGCGTCCTCTAATTGTTGTTTGCATGTTTCGTGGCTGCTATGGGTTTCTAGCAAACGTTTCTTACCTACGCAAAAACCACAGCGTGATATGCCAATTGCTATTTACCCTTCATAAGGACCCTTTTCATCGAATCCGATCCGACTAAAGTGGGAGCGGCACCGCTAGCCACCTTATGCAACAAGGGCATGTCGATCGGTGGAACCTGTCTCACGTAAGTGTGCGTGTAAGGTCGGTCCGGGCGCTTCATCCACGATGCCGCCGAATCAAGATAAGACTAGTAGCGGCAAGTAAATTGACAATATTGGCGCTCACAACTGCTTTGTGTTCTACTCGTGCATAGAAACTACGCATAGACCTAGCTCATGATGCCCTTTGTTGGGGAGCGTAGCAGAAATTCAAAATTTTCTCGCATCACCAAGATCAATCTATGGAGATTCTAGCGAGAGAGAGAGAGTGCATCTACATACCCTTGTAGATCGCTAAGCGGAGCGTTCAAGTGAAGCGGGGTTGATGGAGTCGTGCTAAATCGTGATCCAAATCACCGATGATCCTAGCGGAGGCAGACGGCACCTCCGCGTTCAACACACGTGCGGTTGGGAGGCGTCTCCTCCTTCTTGATCCAGCAAGGGAGAGGAGAAGTTGATGGAGATCGATGTACAGCGGCAGTGGTGGTGGAAATGGCGGGATCTGGCGAGGGCGGCAAGCGCAAGCGGAGGAAGAGGTGTCACGGGGAGGGAGGGCGCTAGGGACTCAGTGCGGCTGCCCTCCTCCCTCCACTATATAGGGGCCTAGGGGTGCGGCCCTTGTAGATCCCATCTAGGGAGGCGGCTGCCCTAGGGGTGGCTTGGCCTCCAAGCCAAGTGGGCGCCCCACCCTTAGGGTTTCAACCCTAGGCGCATGGGAGGCCCAAGGGGTGCACCAGCCCACTAGGGGCTGGTTCCCCGCCCCTTCAGCCCATGGGGCCCTACAGGATAGTGGCCCCACCGGTGGACCCAGGGACCCTTCCGGTGGTCCGGTACAATCAGTGACTCCCAAAACTTTCCGATGGCGAAACTGCACTTCCTATATATAATTCTTCACCTCCGGACCATTAGGATCTCCTCGTGACGTCAGGGATCTCATCCGGGACTCGAACAAATTTGTCTAAGCGGTATTATACTTGCGAGATTTGATCGTCGGTATCACGATACCTTGTTCAATCTCGTTACCGGCAAGTCTCTTTACTCGTTCCGTAACACATCATCCGTGATCAACTCCTTGATCACATTGTACTGATATGATGATGTCCCTCTTGAGTGGGCCCGAGAGATACCTCTCCGTCACAGTGTCAAATCCATCTCAATTAGTGCCAACCCAGCAGACACTTTTGGAGATACCGTAGTGCACCTTTATAGCCACCCGATTCGTTGTGGCGTTTGGTACACCAAAGCACTCCTACGGTATCCGGGAGTTGCACAATCTCATGGTCTGGAAATGATACTTGACATTAGAAAAGCTTTAGCATCTGAACTACGATCTTTGTGCTAGGCTTAGGATTGGGTCTTGTCCATCACATCATTCTCCTAATGATGTGATCCGTTATCAACGACATCCAATGTCCATGGTCAGGAAACCGTAACCATCTATTGATCAACGAGCTAGTCAACTAGAGGCTTAGTAGGGACATGGTGTTGTCTATGTATCCACACATGTATCTGAGTTTCCTATCAATACAATTATAGCATGGATAATCAAGGAAATATAATAATAAATAACTATTTTATTATTTCCTCTAAGGCATATTTCCAACACTTATGCAGATACTCACTTACTGACAGGCTTCCTTGGGTGAGAGCAAGGAATTCATGCTGCTTGACCTTCATAATAACAGTGGGAATATGGTACTTGCGGAAATGGTCCTTGAATTTAGCCCAAGTGATTTCGTCGTCCGCAGGCCACATAGCTTTAGTATTATCCCACCATATAGCGGCAGCTCCCTCAAGATAGTGTGTAGCAAACGGAACCTTGTCGGCTTCCTCAGTGCGGGTAATCTCAAGCTTCTTCTTAATATTCCGCAACCAATCATCGGCTTCGAAAGGATCGATAATTTGGTGGCGGGGCGCTTAGTCTCACGAAAGTCTGACAGTTTAGAGTGATGGCCAGTCTGATTTCCATTCTACCCAACCATAGCTTGCACACTTTTTAACAGCTCAATCTGATCGTTGTTCCTTCTTTCTTGAACATGCATACGATTTGTTCGATGGATGGTGGATGTGGCGGTGGTGGTGGATCTGCTCGGGGAATCTCACCTGTCTTGCCGGCGACGAACAGGGACATCCTCACCGGTATTTGCTGCTGCCTCCCGCATCATCCTATTATTATTTTTCCAATATGAGGCAACGAGATGAGCAACATCCAAAATGGGAAGAAAAGCAAGCGACAAACTCGAGAAAGCGAGAAAAACCAAAGGCGAATAATAAAAATTCCAACATAATTATACATAGACTCATACATGAAAGGAAACATCATGATGGGTTCGACTACGCTCATACATGAAATGAAACATCATGACAAATACGACTACATCCATTATATCAAGCATCATGACAAGCTGTGGATACTCACGGCGATCTAGTGCTCTGCTTTGGTCTGCTAGGTCCTCTCTGATTTGGACTCGAGATCTGGCCAGCAGCGTTAATGGAAACCTCCGGGTTAGAGGTGACACGGCAGCTGCCTCGAGGGATGAGGCTGGAGCATAGGGGCTATGGGAGTGGCGAGTGAAGCCCACTTGGAAGGGGCAGCGTGTGGGAGTCATAGTCGGCGCTGAGCTACTCGAGCAGTAACAGGGGTAATGGGCGAGCTAGAAACAGGTGCACTATCTGAGTAAATCCCATGGAAGGTGGAGTGGGTAGGACCTAGCGGCCACTAAAGCGGTCTGAGCGCGTGTCGACTCTCGAGCCAGCTCATGAATCGAAGATAACTAGCGGTGATATAGCGGGAAAGGTGGATAGTAAGCGCTATCGGCGCGGATCAATGGTAGGAAGCGGACCTGACCATCATCGTGCGAGGATGGATAGTAATAGAAACACAGGTGGAGTGCGCATACGGATCTCGTTATAAGCGTAGCTCAGCGAGGATCTCAAGCATAACAAACTCGATTGCTGGCGGGGTAGAAGCAAAACCACTCCTAGAAGAGCGAGTGTAAGAGCCAGATGCCGGACTGCTGCGCAAGGTAATCACTGCGTGATACTCATATACCGAGTCTACTAGGCGCTCCCGGTACACCCGATACACTGGGTCGTCACCGTGAGGGTAGAGGCGACATCATACACTCCGGAGAAGGTGCGGTGAAGTGTACGGTGGCAGCTCAAGCTGCACACATCTGATCTTTGGAGCCATCTACACTCACAACCATTAGTCGGTTAGAAATAATAATAAACCAAGTGCATGTAATGCAGTAATCAGATGCAAACACTACCGGCACTCAAATTAAGCTAGCTACCGTTCAACTAACGCGTCGGCGGTCTACTGTGTCCTACAGCCAGCGCGGCTCTGATACCAAGCGATGTGGCACCCCGACTTAGAGCAACCAGTTTACCTTGCATTGCTAGTCCAGGGACCTAGTCTTCTGGCAACACACAACAACTTGGTACAGAATACAACCGCTTTATTGATACTAGCGGAAACATAGGTTCAATATTACATCAGGTAGCGAGGCCAAGTAGCACACATGGTGCGGCTGAACAATATGTACATTATTTAATGAACATGAAGGGGCCTCGATCACGACAACTACGCGACAGCGGAACAAAGATGAAGCGGAACTCCATAGCACAGGGACACCAATGTGGACATGATCTAGACATGGGAAGCACTCCGTTCCGGTAAGACTTTCCTGAAATCTAGTATGACATGCCAGGTCAGTACAAATAATGTACTTGCAAGCTCACAGCAAGTATAAGCATAATGGCAAACAATAATATAACAATCAAGCAGGTTAAATGCAATGCTTCAACAGACTACTCATGCAGTGAATCATACTTGTGCACCGAGTCCCTCAGACTCTCTTACCAAACGGGTTACCTCGTAACCAACATCATCAAGATGGTGATCACTCTTGGATCACAAATGAAACCAACACTTTGGTTTCCACAACAACGACCATCTTCATGGTCTCAACAATCTCATCACATAAGCAGTGCCAACCACTTAACTTTAGTGTGCAAGATTAACTTAAGCATGTTGATCCATGGTGTGACCTACTACGAGCTGTATCCATAACCAGGGCCTTTGACTGTCGATAGATTTAATAAACACTTTCTGCGAGAGGTTAGTACACTATACCCACACCACGGAACCCATGGCCTCGCACTCCCATTCGGGTGGACCAACGACATTCTAACAGAACCCTCCCAGTGCCATGACACTATCTCGGCCACTTCGACCAACTCCCCTCTTGGGCTAAGTCATGGGTGGCCCCGTTGTCCACCAAAGGTATCCAATGGCCACCGTCATGGCAAAACAATAATGGTCCCAAACAGGGACAAGGTACCATAACAACAACGGGCACACAAGGTTATATGCGCTTCTTGGGCTGGGTACCACACCCCATAACCTTCCCTCGTTGGAGGCACTAACGGAGAGCATGAGCGGACGAATAAAGTCCTTCCCATAAAGGCCAATGCGGTTTGCCTTTGGGAAGCTCGATTCGGTGGCACCATGACTTCGATCAACATATGTTCAAGTTGAATTATCATCAGGTTTAACTTGAAATAAAGAACTCGAGTCATAGTATGCCATGAACATGCAACTATCGACATGCACTATATCCACATAGCACTAAAGTAAGCGAATCAACATCATAGAATCATTCTACTTGCACTAATAATCACTTTAACTCACTGGTTTCAACTTGGTGGTTTTAAATATCATCATTTTTAGTTATGCCATTAACATATTAAAATCAATAACACATACATGAAAATGATACCGATCATAACCAAACCATAGCCATACTACCAAAATACTTCTACTCCCTCACACTAGTCCATGTATTCAGACACTACTGTAAAGTAAGCACTTCAATCATTACAAAGTAAACTAGCATAAGCAATATTTACTAAATGATTAAGCATGAAATAAACCATATTCAAGTTGCAAAAATCATAATTATTGAAATGGCGCCATGCAAATATTTGTGTGGCTTGCCTTAGCAATGAGGAGGTCACACTCCTCCTGGTTCTCCTCTAGGCATAAAACAGCAAAAGAAAACATCAAGAACACTACGAAATTCACGAGAAATTCTAGACAGCGAGAAAGATCTCAAATTTGGTGTCTTTGCTAGAATATTTCCATCTAAACACAATGCAAAAAGAATCAATTCATTTGGACTTATGGTTTAAGAGTTATGGTTGATCAAAGTTTCTGGTCAAATTTTGAATTAAATTCAAATAAAAAGAAAACCAGAGGGGTGGCGTCGGCGTAAACCAGCGAGCGACTCACTTATACCGCTTGGTCTTGGTGAGTGGTGACAATGGGCCTCATTGTCGATTTAGAGAGAGGAGGAAGCAGAGGTGGGGTTGCGGGTGTGGCGATTCTCCAGAGAGAGGTTGGCTACGCCGTGGAGGGGGTGGGCGTGCAAGACTCTGGCGAGTCTGTACATACCGAAATGTGGCTAGGGTGGGCCGGAGGCGTGTCGCGGTGGTCTTCTCAGACCGTCGTGAAGGAGCTCGTCGGAGTTGGCGATTCAGCCGGCGGGGCTGGGCCAGCAGCTCCAACAGCACCAGGCGTGACTAGTGGAGCACCACGAGCACCTTGGAGAGGTCGAGGGAGGCGAGGCACCGGAGAAAGTAGAACTCGAGGCAGGGTCGTGGCGATCCCAGGCGAGCGGCAGCCAGAGGCCCGCTGGCCTTGGGACTATATAGAGGAAGTGTGGGTGCCAGTGGAGTGCGGTGGTGAAGAGAAATGAGATCGGGGGTCCTATTTATAGGCATGGCGAGGAGGTATCTCGGGCTCCATGAACTCTCTGGAGGCGGCACATGGTGACGAAGAGCTCCAGTGAGAGGGGGAGAAGAGGTCGTGGCTCACTTGACCCTTTGTGGGAGGCGGGGAGGCGAGCACGAGGGGCTCGGGTGGTGGCGAGCACGAGAACGCTGGCGCCTGACAACAGCACCGGTGGTAGTAGGGTAGTAGTAGCCACCCTACTCCCACCAGCGGCGAGGCCATCACTACAACAAAAGACACATCCGTGACATTTTGGGCTGAGCGAAATTTTTCTATCATACTTATGACACTTCTATGGCGATAATTGTGACAAAACCGGTATCATCATAGCTGTGGTGGGCTCCTACTTCTATGAAAAAATCATGACGAAAATGGGCTTTCCGTCTGGCGGGGCGGAGAAGCGACTGCATGACATTCTTTGGGCCGTCCATGACGGAAAAAACCGTGGTAGAAGCTAGGCGAGGAAAATATCGAGGTGTTCCCGATTCACGATGGGTGGTCGGGGCGGCGATGCGCGTTTCTCGTACTGCGCTTGCAGCGTGGGTGAGGCGTTGAGCTCTAAGCGAACCCGGCGAGGCTTTGGGCTCTAGCGAACCCGGCGATTGCACTCTGAGGCTACCCGTTCTGAACCCGGCGATCGATCGATGGCTATCGCGAACCCGATCGGCGATTCGCCGCTCTGCTGCTAAGCTGAAGCGATCGATCTGCCTCTTGATGAGCGATGGCGTTGCTCGGGGGTTTGGATGAGCGGTTCGGTGGGGGTGGATGAACGAGGACCCGTGGTGTTGCCTCTGGATGAGCAGGACCCCGATCGGTCGGGCGGTTGGGGCTGGATGAGCGAGGACCCGTGGAGGCTGGATAAGCAGGACCACCCGTGGAGGGCTGGATGAGCGGTGAGCGGTGGAGGGCTGGATGAGCGGTAGCCCGTGGAGGGTGGTTGAGCAGGGCCCGTGGAGGGCTGGTTGAGCGATGGCCGGTGGAGTAGTGTGCGGTGGAGGCTGGATGAGCAGGAGCCCGTGGATGTCTGGTCGCGAGGTGGAGGCTAGAGGAGGTCGACGGTGGATGAGCGAGTGGCAAGTGGAGGTGGAGGGTCGACGGTGGAGATGAACAGTATCTCGTGGAGTCCTGTTTTGCGGTACGCCACACCCCTCCCGATGAATAGGACCCCATTTCGACCGTAGCGCTCCAACACAAGTCTGTTTCCTCCATTTTGCGGTACGCCACACCCCTCCTGATCAACAGGACCCCCGTTTCAACCGTAGGAGGTCAATTTCCTCCGTTTTGCGGTACGCCAGACCCCTCCCGATGAACAGGATCCCGTTTCGAACGTGGCCGATCAAACACAAGGCCGTTTCCTCCGTTCTGCGGTACGCCAGGCCTCGTTTCCATCGGCTGTTCCGTCCAAGCCCTCCCGATGAACACGACGACGCATTCCGTTCCGACCCAGCCGGTTGGCTCCCCATGAACACGACGACGATGCGGTTTCTCTATTCCGTCCCAGCCATGTACGAGCCCTGGCCGTGCGTGCAGCAGTAGGCGTTCGAGACCCGCCCGTATGTGCGTGCGTGGCGTGTTACTTTCTTGCACCTGGCGGCTATGCGTGCGTGTACATGCTACATGCGGCGCCTCTACATTGACCGGTATGTGCATTACCGTTCGCGACCGAGAATGACAGCGCTATATGCGCTTCGACCAGGTGGGTCGGTATCGGGAACTTCCTTGCGTGCGGAGATGTAGCTGGTGGGTCCCAGCGATCGAGGAGAATCATTTTTTGCCGGGCGCACTTCCTTTCATGCGAAGATGTGGCTGGTAGGTCCCAGCAATCAGGGGGGAACGTTTTTTTTCGCGAAATACATTTGCCCATATGGTGGGTCCCTGTTGTCAGGTGGAGGAATAATTATTTTGCGCGTAATAAGGAGGCACTTCCTTGCCGCCGCCGTGGACCCAGCTGTCAGCCTCTCCACGTCTGAGTACTCTTGGATGGAAATCGTTCCTTGACCACGTTGACCCGCATACGCCGAGAGCACCAAAGCGGTGGGCGACAGCGAGCCTAGGAAGGGACAACGGGCCGGGGAAAGCAGGCGGTGGAAGCTGCTTGCGGAGAGAATCTGAGGTTCTTTTGAATGCGGCTGCGGCGTGAGGCTGCCGTCGCCGCATAGTAGAGGCGGTGAGGCCTCCGTGGCAGCCTGGCCGACCACGGGAGGCGAGGAGCATCTTGGAGACGACCGGCGCTACTTTGGCGGCTGGAGCAAGAAGACCAGAGGTTGAAGAAGCACTACGGCCGTTGGATGGACATCGTACGGTCACTGGAGCTAGAATCGTTCATATTGACTAAGTTATCAAAGCACTCCGTCGCCGTCAACTTAGTAGGCCCACAAGTCAGCCTCCCACCAACGTGGGTCCCAACTAGCAGGGCGAGTATTCATTTTTTTTGTCCGTAATAAGGAGGCACTTCCTTGCATGTGAAGATATAGCTGGTGGGTCCGAGCTGTCAGTGGCGGTAACGTTTTTTTCGCGAAATACAGAGGCCCTTTTGGTGGGTCCTAAATGTCAGGTGGAGGAATCATTATTTTGCGCGTAATAAGGAGGCATTTCCTTGCGTGCGGCCGTGGACCCAGTATCGACCTCTCCACATCTGATCCACTTCGGATGCATGTCGATTCGTTGACCCACGTTAGCGAGAGCCACGCCGAAGAGCACCGAAGCGGTGGGCGACGGTGAGGCCTAGGAAGGGAGCGACACGGGCGAGGAAGACTTCGGTAGTTGTTTCCCCAGAGGAGAATCTGTTGTCTGAGGTTTCTTGGTTCGTCTGCCATCACCGAGAGAATAACAGCGGTGTGAGTGAGTAGAGGATGGCTAGGCGGTGATGGGAGTATGGTGGGGCATTGAGGCCTGACGGCTTCAGTGACCCGCAGAGGAGGAGGTGCGGCGGTCCCACCGGCGCTTGTTTGGCAGTGGAGCAGGAAGAGCAGAGATTGAAGAAGCACGACAGCCGTTGGATGGACATCCAATAGTCACTGCTTGTGCGTCAACCTTTTTTTAGGAAAGCCTCAAATATGTGAAAAATAGCATACAGAACATCTGCCATTATTTCTAATAATTTACAACCCATTTGCTAATTCTTAAGGGATTTTTGAGCCCATATTCTTTTTGTTAGCATTACAGCCCATATTGTGGCCACGGTTAAAAAATTGTACGAACTTTTGCATATTTCGGTGCGGTCCGAACTGTTTTTAATTTCGAAATTTCAAGTCACATTCAAACTGATTTTAAAAATAAATATATATCAATATAAAATCTAACAAATTGTCCACGCGTAAAAATTAATGCAATTTAAAATCTAAAAACGAAAAAAAGAAATTTGAAATTAATTGCCGGTTTGATGTGTTTTAAAAATGTACAACCCATTTCTCATTAATGATAGGCCATTTTCTCGGCCAGCCGAATGAAGCTCTCTTCATCTTGAACGATTTGCAGCCCAACAGGCTTGACAAAGCGACTTACTTGCCAAATCACAAAAGAACCGGGCTATGGCCGTGGACCCAACTACGGCCGTGGACCCATCTGTCAGCCTCTCCACATATAGTACTCTTCCGATGGAAGTCGGTCGTTGACCACATTGACCATGCCATGCCGAGAGCACCAAGGCGATGGACAGCGGCGAGCCTAGGAAGGGACTGACGTGGGCCGGGGAAGACACGGCGGTGGATGCCTGTGGCGAGAATCGAGGTTCACTTGTTACAACTGCGGTGTGAGGCTGCCGTCACCCTTGAGAATAACCGCAGGGGTGTGGGTGAGTGGAGGGATGGCACGGCCAGCGGTGGGAGTAGTATGGGAATGGTGAGGCCTCGCGGCACTGGCCGTCCACGGGAGGCGGGAAGCGGTAACACGGTGGCGCTGCTTTGGTAGCTGGAGCAAGAAGACCGGAGGTTGATGAAGCACTATGGCCGTTGGATGGACATCGTGCAGTCCTTGGAGCTAGAATCGTTCATATTGACTAAGTTGACAAAGCCCTCCGTCCCCGTCAAGTTAGTAGGCCCACAAGTCATCCACCCACTATGGTGGGTCCCAGCTAGCAGGGGCGTATTCATTTTTTGTGCGTAATAAGGAGGCACTTCCTTGCGTGCGAAGATATAGCGGGTGGGTCCGACACATCGTGAGGAACATTTTTTCACGAAATCTGAAGCCCTTCCCGTATAGTCCATATACGATTGTGTAATAAGGGCGAACTTTCCTTGCGTGCAACCATGGACCTCGTGGGTCCCAGCCGTCGAGCTCTTCACATCTGATCCTCTTCCAATGACTCTGTATGTTGACCACGTCGCGTAAAGCTCTTGGCGGTGACGACGGCGAGGCCCAGGCTGGGCGACCGGAGATGGGGAAGGCGGTAATGGAGTCATGAGCGGAGAGAGTGGGAAACTTGACTGGTTGGTGCGAGGTGGGCCTACACTCGACGAGAGAATAACGGGAGGTGCGGAGTGGAGGGATGGCACGGCCGTCGGTGAGGTAGTGTTTGTTGAGGAGGCATAAAACAACGCCGTTGGACACCGGAGGCTGGAGCGAGTAGTCCCGGCAGCGCTGGGGAAGAAGGCGAGATTGAAGAAGAATGCGGCCGTTGGATGTAAATCCAGCGCCTTCTTAAACTTCGACCCTCTTGGCCCACATGTCGGCCAGATCCATTTGTTTTTAGTCCATTTGGTGGGCTGGGTGAAACAATGATATAGCATCTATGCAGCCCGTTTATATATATGGTAGAATTTAAAGCCCATTTGCATTTTTCTCAAAATCCGCGGACTTGTTGGGCTGGGTGAAAATATCATGTTGGGCTAGACGGAGAAATGTTATAAAAACATAAACACATGATTGCATGTCTATTACTGCATTGGTCAGTAAAATCTTTGCAAGCTTATGTACGCTATCACTAGGAGTTAACTTGCCAAGTTATATATAAACAATTATTATTATTATTTTGTTAGAACTTTCAACTTACGAAATAAAACATCATTTTAATTTGATGAGTTAATAGTATGTAGAGGTATTACTTTTTAGGCTATCGTGGGACAGTTGAGTTGGTTCTAGGGAAAATCTTTGGAGAAAACTCAGTTTACATCGAAAAAAGTGGGAGAAATTCAGATATAGCATTAATGAAAGCGAAAAATAAAGGAAGCGGGAAGGTCTATAAAATGGTTGGACGAGCAGCAGGTTTAGCGGAAACTTATGTTGTTTCTAATATATATGTATATATATATATATATATATATATATATATATATATATATATATATATATATATATATATATATATGTAATAAAATAAGATATAAATATAGGTTTAGTTTTGCATTCTTATAGAAAAATAGAATTGAGGCTGTGCATCGTCTTGAAAAAACAAACATAACTTGGGCCCGCGATGTTATAGACAAGCTAGGTTGGGAGGCCCGGAGGCAGCTTGATACTTTGGATCAAAAATGTTGAAACATATATTGGGCTGCCCATGTTAAACAACAAAACCTAGGCCATGGACACAGTGGGCTGGGGCTGTCGACCTCTCGACGAGCAGTTGTCTCCGATTCCTCTTGTTTCTTGACCATGTTGGGAGCAACAGATGGCGGCACCATGATAAAACACCAAGGCGGAGGGCAGCGTCGAGACCTCGGACCAAAGCAGGAGGAGGCGGGGAAGGCAGGCGGAGGGAGTATGAGGTTGACTTGTTCGGGTGCGGGGTGGGCGATGGGCTGCCGCCGCCGGACAATGTGTGGTAATAGAGGATGGCAGCCAGCGCCATATGCTATGATGGCCAGCATTTGTATAGGAAGAAGACGAAAGATTGAACAAAATAAAGAAATACAAATGGATAGGTGGTTGGTCCCATATGTACGTGTATGGGACTCTTTGGAATCCACGAGGAGGGAATATGTTGGGAGGAAGGAGATTCACATCACGGCTGTGAGTGAACTAGTTTTTTAACGGACAAATGAACTAGTTACATACTGAAGCAAATAGCCACTAAAAAAGAAAACAGGTTAATGGGTTCTTAAAGACATATTTCGGACAAAGCAGATAATTACGACACATAGGCTAATGCATGAAACACTCGGATGATAAAGGTGCTTATAAGCGGATAAAGTACAACATCTAGACCTTCTGCGCAGCTTGATGATGGCGCTGCGGCTGTCAGGTGTACTCGTCGGATTCACGGGAGGCAGACACACCCTCATGTCCAAGATCTGCTGTACATGTCGTAGCATGCGTATCGTCCTTAGCTGCGTAGGTTATGTAGGCTAGATTCGGAGGTACCTCCCGTGTTCGAGGTCCTTGGTATCGTTGTCTTCTTTCATGTTGGCGTATCAAGGGTGAAGATGGTCTCGGCGATGTCAACCACGGAGTCCTTCTCCTGCCCATTGCTAATGATCTTGTATTATACGGATGTCGACAAGCTTGTTGCACCGGATGGCGAATCATCGCGTTCTTACTTCTCTCCACCGTGGCGAAGGTGCGATTCGGTATTTGCCGATGAAGCGGCGAATGCTCGAGAACCTCGATGGCCCTCTGAAGTGGTATATGAGAACCTCGTCCCGCACACATAATTGGGCGACAGCGATCCGCTGGTCCCTGTCAGGAGACGAATGGATGGGCACAAGGTCTAGTCCTGCAACCTTGTGCTTTCTCGTCTTGTAGAGTCTTTGTTTGAACTTCGTGAGCGAGCTTCGCCCGAGTTCAGATCGATAGTGTACATCACATTCAACTTGGTGCAGCCATAGGGCTAAACAGCGAACTCAAGGGAACTCCTTGCTGAAGTCCACATCCGGAGGCTCACCCCTCGGATCGCCATTGGAGTCTCTTCAAGTGAGCGAGTGTGTGGCGGCGACAGTTAGTTTTTCAGCTCTTGGGAACCTGATTCAATAGTAAACTGAGTGTGTACAGCGGTAACAGTTACTACCCTCCCTCGTCGCTGCCGCCCGGCGGAAGATGCACCCTTGGCGCATTCAAGCGCCTCCATTAAGAAACCTACTACAGCCACCGTCGGTTCCACGGCGGTTACTGTATTGGTCTTGTAATAACGGGGAGTTAGTGGTCACTTTACTTAAATGTAATTAGCTTTAATAGAAATTTATACTTAAAACAAGCAATGCATTGGCTCTTTCTATCGGTGCCACAGGATCAACATGCACAACAATTAGAATTATTATTCTCGGGGCCTTTTACGATCAGCACATTTTTGTACTTTCACAAAGATAATACTACCAAGTTTGAACTGTTTGTTATGGTTGTTGTCCTCTGCATCATCATGCCATGTTTCCCGACTTGCAAGATTCAGAACCAACAAATAAGATCCAAATAATAAGTACAACAAAGATGCCTACACATCTCATTAATTCCCGACTTGCAAGATTCATAACCAACAAATAAGATCCAAATAATAAGTACAACAAAGATGCCTACACATCTCATTGATTCCCAGCTTGCAAGCTTTAGAACCAACAAATAAGATTCAAATAATAAGTACAACAAAGATGCCTACACATCTCACTGATTCCCAGCTTGCAAGATTCAGAACCAACCCATTAGAGCCTTTTGATAAAGTAAATATCGGGATTAAATCCATCTTGGCTAGCCATGTCATACAATCAAAGAACTTGGCAAATACTCTTGACCGTCACAACATCTGTAGTTGAGTATTCCTGTTTGCACAACACAAACAAGAAGAGCATGCTTACTATAATAGTGGCACTCTTTGAACTCAACCTGCAGCTCCACTCAGATGAGGCCTGCACAGGGTTCCATGATTCAATTCATGCGCCTTTTCTCTGATTCACCTAAAATGAAGCAAAGATTGCATCATTCAGCTAGCAAAAGTACTTGCTCTCGTGAGTAGCAAGTTCTTCTTTAGTAGTTGCACTAAAATTGAGAACATTAAGGTTGGCTATACGGCTCATGTAAGGTGCAACTATAATTTGCTTATCCTTTTGTGCAGTTCCACTAAAATAAAGTGCCATTGTGGTGGCAGTGGCGACTCATCTTGCAAAGGCTAATAAAATGTTACGAGATTACTAGCAGAATTTGTGAAGATTTTGGAAACTCTAATCACCATTTTGTGCAGTTCCACAAAATTGAGAGATGTTGCCCAAGTGACATTTAGTTGAACTGCACAAGACACTCATTCCGAAAAAAGTGTTTTGTGCAGTTCACCAAAAGGTCACAATAGCAACAAGGTGAAATGGATATCCCTATCTACACAAAAAGATAGAAAGTAAGCGATTCTTGGTCAATAAGAATATCTGAAAATTATACAAAATGAAAAGATGCATCTTAATTATGTTCATGGCAATCACACAAGACGCATAGAAATTTTAAAGCGTCGGCAATGCTTCATGTTACGAGAAGCATTACGATCAACAATGAGATTCCTCAAATATGGGATTACTTTAATGGTGGCATTGCTTGTTTACGGATCTGATAAATCAACAACAGCTAAAGAGTTGGTTTAAGGGCATGGGACCGTGGGGACACTAGGACACTTTCAGCTGCGTAAAGGAGCAACTTACTTATCATCTTGGGGAAAACAGCGGGAGTACCATTTGTAACAAAGTTTAATTGCATTTTATCCTTTGGAGGCATTAGATTAACAATAGCTGGTTAGACATGTCCCTAAGGTAGCAGTGTGATCGCTTCATTTTACATGCGCCCTTACATTAACAAAAACAAAAGGTTGGTATAAGGACATGCGGCGGTGGGCGCATCAGCACAATGTACCTACAAGGAGGCATAAAAGTGGTGATGCGAGTTTGTTCATGCTATGTGAGGCAGCAAATCTAATCCTGAGACCTTTTACTATGTGAGGGCAAACCTAATCACAGAGACCTTTTACTATGTGAGGGCAGCAAATCTAATCACAGAGACCTTTTACTATCGAGGGCAACAAATCTAATCATGAGACCTTTTACTATGTGAGGCAGCAAATCTAATCACGAGACCTTTTACTATGTGAGGCAGCAATTCTAATCCTGGAGACCTTTTACTACGTGAGGGCAACAAATCTAATCTGGACATACTCTGTTGACTTTTCCACCAGCCGCCACTTTCTATCCTTTTTCAACCAATAATAGATCTGTTCCTTATCCGACTTGTCTTGTGTTTTCCCATTATTTCCCTTTTCAACCAAGAGACCGGTTGGGTATCCGGTCTCTACTACTTCACCATATTATGTCCTCTTTGAATCATGTCCTAGATTCATGCTACAACTTTCCCCCCTTTCTTGTTGTTTGAACAAAGTCCTAGATTGAATGCATGAAGTAGCTTTACCTCTAATAATACTAAAATTTAGGTGGCTTTGGAAGAGCGATGGGAGTATAAAAGATGCACATGCGGAACCGTGGGGAGCTCAGGCGGTAGAGCAAGGCAGCTTTCGAAGAACTTATACGAGGTCGTCGGGATGTCGAGGCGGCAAGTCTGATCTTGGACAATACGGCGGGGAGGAAGAAGGGTCGGAGGACCTCCCAAGTCGGCGCTGTGTCGGAGAAGGCAGCGAGGCGGAGGATCGAGCCCCTTGGTAGCTATGGGTTTCCTCCTACTTGGCGATGACCAGTGAGCGATGCACCTAGTCCTCGACACACTGAGCCGAAGGATCCGGCGAATCTGTGACCAGGCTGAGCGAGAGAAAATGTCGCTACCGCTGTCTTGTTTATATCTGGAGGATGAGAGAAGGAAGAAGCAACCCTAGTAAAGCAAGCGCTCAGGCCCCTACATACATATATAGTGGAGTGATTATCTTTTCTCTCCACAACAAGCGTTTCAATTTGTGTGCGTGACATTAAAGAAAAAACTCTCTATTTAAGGTGACTAGCATACGACTCCTACTTACTACTACTACTAGTAGTATTGTTCACTTATGCTCCCGGCCCTCCATTCATTGAACAACCCCACGGGTGAATAAACATCTGATACTAGTATTTATATAGAACAAACAAGCTCGGACTATTTGGCGTAGTTAAAAGTTGAGGCGGGGCTTTTCATTGTGATCTGTGGCAGTTTCGCGTGGCGGTTTGTGAGGCGAGGAGGGTGAGGAGTAAGCGGATTCAACTTACTTCTTCTTTGGAAAGGTCGGGCTATCGATTTGATGTGCGTTACTATTTGGATCCATATGTTAGAGTTATTTTGGGTTGGTTTGAACACAACTAACTTAAAAGATCAACAGGAGGGTTAGTTTGGGTTAGATGCATCTAACCCATTCAAAAATCTAACCCTCCAAGAGGTGCTTATTTGGGTTAGTTCTTCTGGGACAATAAAAACACATTTTCTCTCGCTCTCCTGCAGCAGATCCTCCCCACTTCCTCGAAGCTTCTCGTCCTCTCCCTCCTCCCTCTACTTTTGCCCATGAAGGCACCTCGCCGTATCCGCACTCCATCTAACCTGTCATCCAAACACCTCTTTAGCTAGAGTTACTTGAGGGGTTAGTTCAGGATTAGAATCTAACTCTAACCTTTAACTAAGTTAGAGTATCCAAAGCGAGAGGCAGATGATGCGACCCGGGGTGATGCCCCCTTAGTTCTGCACTCTAATCGGTGCATGACCGTGTACGTCGACCCGGATCTTGCTTGGCTGTCCCACATGTCGGTGAAGTAGTGCGTAGTAGTAAGAAGGAGCAAAGAATCATGCGGTATAAGTCTTTCTAGATAATCCAACAAGTGACTAGACTACACTGCGTGCAGTATCTCAAATCTCCCTTCCAGTTTATAGGGCTCAAATCTCATCAACCAAGGCATTTTGCGATTGGAGGAATGTATCTCGTACTTTACAAAACTACCCAAATTAAACTCATGCATTAATTACATAGTTCTCTCGTTTTGCTCTCCTGTAACACCCCAGAAGTAACTTTCCATATTTGTAACTCCAACTCTTGCCATTTTAGGCATTGTGATATGATATTCCCTCCGTGGTTGGGTTTTTATCCTTTTTGCATTTTGTCCATGTCATGCATTTTATATCATGTCATCATGTGAATCGCATTTGCATACGTGTTAGTCTCATGATTCGAGCATTTTTCCGTTGTCCGTTTTGCAATCCGGCACTCCTATCTCCCCGGCGGCCCCTTTACGTTTTTCCGTGTGCGGGTACTAAACCTTCTTGGAATGGACGAGGTTTGTCTAGTGGCCTTGGTATACCACCGTAGACCACGGTCAAGTTTGGTCATTTGGAACTCGTTTGGTACTCAGCGGTTAACCGCACTCTCGCAAAGGCCTCTTTTAAGTTGCAGCCCAACACCCCTCAAAACAGCCCAATAACCCATCTAAGTCACTTCCATGCTCTCCGTCGTTCGATCACGATCGTGTGGTAACTACACCTCATTTGGACTCTCCTAGCTCCCTCTATGCCTATTTAAACATCTCCCGTCCAAATCCGGGTCTTCTTCCCCCCTAACCCAAACATCCGTCCCAGCGCCCCTTGGACGCGTCCGCCGCCGCCGGACGCATATGCCGCCCGCCAGCCAATGGCAGGCACGCCACGTGGCCTGCGCCTCCTTGCGCCGCCCAGCCAGCGAAGCCCGCACGGCCGGCCCCGACCCGCTCCGTCCCGTCGCCCGGGCACTTTGCCCTTGGCTGACGCGCGCCCGCCCCGCCGCTCCTCGCCCGCGGCGCCCGTCGCCCGCGCCCGGCCGCGCCGCCGCCCGCCCTTCCGAAACTCCGCCCGCCGCTCCTCGTCGCCCGGCCCGCCGCCCAGCCGGCGACCTCGCGCCTCGCCGGCGGCCCGACCCCGCCGGCTCCTCCGCCGCCTCCTCGCCCGGGGCGAGATCCGGCGACCAGCCGCCGCCGTCGCCCCGATCGGAGCCCGATCCAGCTGGCCAGATCCGACCTCGGGTCGCGCGCCCGTTGACTTCTCCCCCCTCCTTTTCTACCAAGTTTTTTATATCAATGATATATTGTGTCATTTTCTTCGTGGTATATCTTTGCATCTGTAGGTCCATTTTGCGCGTATAATATGTCAAAATGTTCGTCTCGAAGAGTAGATCATTTCATCTCATTGCATCATTTTCATTTGAGCTCATCTTGATGCCCGAAATGCTGTTGGAAGAGTGCTATGTGATGTTAGTTTCTTTCTTAGAACTTGCACTTTGTTATTTTGCCATGATTGATGTGTGCACCCTATGAATTTGAGTCCTACATGTGTTTTGTAATATGCCATGCCATATTTCCAGGGGTGTATGCCATGTATTTTTGTGATCTATGTGGTGACTAGCACAAGCATGCAAAGTAGGTGTCCTGATGTTGCTGTTTTCAGCCCTGTTTAGCTGATATTTTGATGCCATGTTAACTTGATGCTTCCGAGAGATCCATGCATATTTTGAGATACTTCAGTAAGGATGTTTTGTTAAACATGTCTTGCTCTATCCATCCATGCCTTTGTTTGCAATTATGGAGTGTCATAGCTTGAGTCAATCGAGCTCTACTTTTGCTATCAAATGTTTCCTGGCAGATTGTTTACATGTTATTCAATTTTGCCAAGCTTGTTGTGGTTCATCCGTATATGCTATGTTCTTGTTCTTGCCATGTATGTCTTCTATGCCATGTCTTCTTGATGTATGTATGCTTAGTTTATCATATAAGGCTCTGTAGTGAGTGCATTGAGCTTGTAAACATGCCTACTTGTTATCAATTTTGACATGTCATGTTGCTGAATCTGATATGAAACTTTCAATATTGACATGGGTGTTACTATATTTTCTGATCCTTTTGGCTTATGGTCAGTAAGGGACTTTTGTTCTATGCTTTGAGTAGATTCATGCCATGCCTTGTTTTGCTATTATAAGTTCCTGTAGCATGTAGTTTTGTTGCTCTGAACATTGCAACCTGATGCTGTTTTTGCCATGTCCAGCCTGATATTTTGTGCACTTTTGCCATGCTTGTTTGAACCTGTTATGATGTGAACTAGCCGTAGCTCAGTGCTCATCTTTTGTCAAGAATCTTGTGTAGATCACTGCCATGTGCTTTGTGGATACGTTTGGGTGCAGTAGCTTAATTAATTGTTGCTTGCTAAGTGGCATCATGCTCTTAATGGCAGATTTGTGCCATTCTTGTTTTGCTTGTCATTTGCAAACCGTGCATCTGATTCCGGTGATCTTTATATCGACTTCAACCGAAATCATCTCATCTTTCTAGTGGCATGCTTGGTTTGCCAAGTTGATGCCTGGTTCATCATTTTCCTTCCGGAGCGCACATTCGCATTGCATATCACATCTCGCATATCATGCCATGTTTTGCATCATGTTGATTGTGCATTGAACCGTGATTTATTGTGGTTCCTTTGTTTGTGTTGTTGCTTTGGGTAGAGCCGGGAGGCGATGCGTGAGCGAGGAACCTGTTGAGAACGCTTACGAGGATCAAGCTTTCGACAACTTTGAGAACATTGCAGGCAAGATGACCATACCCTCGAAATCACTTCTATCTTTGCTATGCTAGTTGCTCGCTCTTTGCTATGCCTATGCTGCGATGCCTACCACTTGCAATATCATGCCACCCATATTACCATGTCAGCCCCTAACCATCCTTTTCCTAGCAAACCGTTGATTGGCTATGTTACCGCTTTGCACAGCCCTCTTATACCGTTGCTAGTTGCAGGTGAAGCTCAAGTTTGTTCCTTGTTGGAACATGGAGATGTTCTTCCTTGTCGGAACATGTTTACATGTTGGGGTTATCACAATATATATCTGCTATATTTTAATACATCTATATACTTGGTTAAGGGTGGAAGGCTCGGCCTTATGCCTGGTGTTTTGTTCCACTATTGCCACCCTAGTTTCCGTCATACCGGTGTTATGTTCCTTGGTTTCGCGTTCCTTACACGGTTGGGTGATTTATGGGACCCCCTTGACAGTTCTCTTTGAATAAGACTCGTCAGCAAGGCCCAACTTTGGTTTTACCATTTGCCACCTAAGCCTTTTCCCGGGTTTTCGCGAGCCGAGGGTCATCTTTATTTAACCCCGGGCCAGTTCTCCTCGAGTGCTGGTCCAAACCTATCGACCGCGGTGCCATCGGGGCAACTCGAGATGGCCTATCGGAAGTTTGGACAATCCGGTGTGCCACGAGCGAGATATGTGCAGCTCCTATCGGGATTTGTCGGCACATTTAGGTGACTTTGCTGGTCTTGTTTTATTGCTGCGAAATGTCTTGTAGTCAGGGATTCGAGATTGATCGGGTCTTCGGTAGAAGAATATCCTTCGTTGACCGTGAGAGCTTATAATGGGCTAAGTTGGGACACCCTGCGGGGTAATATCTTTGAAAGCCGTGCCCGCGGTTATGAGGCAGATGGGAATTTGTTAATGTCGGTTGTAGAAAACCGAAGTTGACCTCAAATAAAATACACATCAACGCGTGTGTAACCGTGATGGTCTCTTCTCGGTGGAGTCAGGGAAGTGAACACGATGTTGGAGTTATGTCGGCGTAAGTAGTTCAGGATCACTTCTTGATCGCTACTAGCTTCACGTCCGTGCTTTGCTTCTCTCCTCGCTCTCTTTTGCGAAGTAGCCACCATATATGCTGAGTAAACGCTGGCTCCACTTTACAACTCTGTCCTTCCTATAAGCTTAAATAGTCTTGATCTCATGGGTGTGAGATTGCTGAGTCCCGTGACTCACAGATACTTCAAAACAGTTGCAGGTGCCGGCGATGCGGTGCAGGTGACTCAGCCGAGCTCAAGTGGGAGTTCGGCGAGGCGTGGTCGTTACTATGTGTCTTTCACGATGATCATAGTGGTGCCCAGTTGGAGACGATCGGGGATCTGTGTAGCATTTGGGGTATCTTCTTTTATTTTGGTTCCGTAGTCGGACCTTGAGTGTACTCTGAATGATGGATGTTTATTTATGTCTTGTGTGAAGTGGCATTGTAAGCCAACTATGTATCTCTTTCCCTTATTTATTACATGGGTTGTGTGAAGATTACCTCACTTGCGACATTGCTTTCAATGCGGTTATGCCTCTAAGTCGTGCCTCGACACGTGGGAGATATAGCCGCATCAAGGGCGTTACATCTCCGCCTTGGTCGCGGTGCACAATGTTGAGCACTCCTATATGACTAGCCGCTCTATCTACATGCGGGACATCAAAGCATTCGGGCTCGTGTGCCATCCACCAAATCACAGCGAGGTGCTACAGTCGAAACTCACCGGTCACCCCAGTGTGGCCGTCATGACCCAATCATATCACAAAACCCACACCTTTACCGGCGGTGGTAAAGTGGCCTCGAGATTGGACTGGGCCAGAAGCAACCATCATTTCCACTGCTGCTTTCGTTGAAGCCCTTTCTCCCCTTTCTTGAAGAAAACCTCACTCTAGGCTACTCACTTCTGCCATTTTTCTCTTTGTAAGCGAAGGAAGGTGGGCGAATCGGTGATGCTACTATATTTTCATTCAAGAATCTCTTCTTGCGAAGCATTGACCGATTCTCACAGCCTATTCTTTTCCCGTTTTCATTGCGATTGTGCTTTCCTTTCGATTGCTTTTTGTTTGTCAGTTCATTGATGGATCCTGGAGCACTAGGCAAAGAGTTGTCGGTGGACAACCCACTGGAGGCAGCGATCTTCAGGAAGCGAGCACCGACCAACGAGTTGACCATGTTGGTGGGCCAACCCATGGAGACGAAGAAATTCAAGAAACAAGCACTAGCCAAAGAGTTGGCGATGTTGGCGGACGAACTCCTCAAAGAAAGTTGGAAGAACAGCAAGGGCCCCACCGTGCCTACCCCAAAAACTCGATGGCAACCTATCACGAGGCTCAAGGCGAGTTTGAGGAGATAATCGCCGTTGAAGCGATATTCCCAGCAAGGTGATGGCCCCCATCGAGGCGAGAGATGGCCCCGGAGGATGGGATCCTGGTGAGCTACACAAGGTTAAAATAATGGCTTATTACCATAGTTGTGGTTTTTATTATTTGCAATGTGCTTGCTAATATGTTAGGGTTGTGCAGGTGCGGTGGGCGTCCTTCATGATTCGATGTCGCGGCCGTCACGTGGACAACGCCCGGAGATCGTTTTCGATGTCGCGGTCCGTCTGTTAGCATCGACCGGAGATCGATTCGATGCGCTGTCCATCTGTGGACATCACCCGAGAGATCGATTACGATGTCGCGGCCATCCTGTGGGCATCGCCCGAAGATCGATTCCCATGCATTTGTGCGTCTTGTGGTCACTGCAGAGATCAATGACAAGAAATAGTTGGTTGCGCTAATCCTTCAGGGTAGTTTGCATTGCCATGTGTTTAATTACCAGAACGATACGTGTTATCAAACCATCTTAGGGCTAGTGCACTGTCTTGTGTGAGTGGTACTTGCTACTTTTGTTTGATAGTGAATCATGCGAACCCTCTCCGAGTTATGGAAACAGATGTATCCTCACCAGCTTTTGATGTATATATGGCATGCTTATATGTAAGTTTGAACTGTTTATCATATCAGCAAGGCTTATTCGATGATTCTTGGTGTTAGTAGGCTTGCTATGCGAGCTATAGTACTTGCAAAACACTCACCAAAGAGAAATGTTGGGGCTGATGAGCTCATGGTACGCTTATACTGATCCGTCGTCGATCGGCCAATAGCCCAAGCTCCTAAAATTGCAGTCTTAGCGATCGATCAGACAATAGTCGACACGGATACATTCAGGCCTCATTTGGTTCATAGGGTAGGAAAATCGTAGCAAAAGTACAGAGACGTACAACACAAAATCATAGCAGTACAGAGACCTCCCTCCGTTCCAAAATAGATGAGTCAACTTTGTACTACTAACTTTGAAATAGAGGGAGTACAAATCCTAGGCCGGCTAGTTTGGCCTAGTGGGTTTAAGTGATATGACGTGGTACAGTGTCGTCCAGTCTTCGCGTGTGGTAGCAGTACTGCGGGTAGAGTAAGTTTTCATGAATAAGTGGAATTCAACGAAGTAATGATGGTTCCTTCGTCCGACTAACTTACAGTGGGAAAGGTTGAGCCTGCGCTACGACCAAGGTGGACCAGGATAATTTTGTGCATGGCAGGTGGACCAAGATGGTCGACGTCCCACATGTCGGCGAATGGAAGTATTCTTTCCGATATAGTGGACGAGCAACGAGTATTCATTGTTTAATTTTTATGAAACCTATTGTCTCCAATGTTACGATGGAGGAGTGTGAAACACGGCAGCCCAGTGAACTTGGCATGTGCTCCACTCTCTCCTTCCTCATGTAATACTACCATAGTGTTGACTATAAGGTTGGCTATAAGGTTACAACTTTTTCTCACTTTCTCTCTATCTATTTCCTCTCAAATGTTTTTTACCTTTCTTTTTTAGACACAATTGTTTTTTATGCCTCTTTTTTAGAATTAGTTTTTATACCTAGGAGCACGTGTAGAGACGAGCTCCTGCAGATCCCACTCCTTAACTTTGTCAATGCCTCTCTCTCCTCCACATAAGTGGGCTTAGGGCATGTACAGAGGTTCTATTGTAGGGATGCCACATAGGATAAATGATGAGGTGGAGGAAAAATAAATCATAAGAAAAGGCTTGTCTTCTCTTATTTAAGAGAAGACAAGAGATGACCTCTTAGCACAATATGTTTCACCATGTTTTTAGATATAACTAGTTATTGAAGATAAGGCTAAGAGATGATCCATTGTACACATATTTTTTGTCATCTCTAAATTACATGCAAGACTTATGATAAGACTATCTTTCTCGGAGTAATGGGCCACGGGTAGCCTAACACGAGCCCCAGAACCTTTCAAGGCACCGGGGACGGATGCGCCCCTCAAGACGTCAAGATGAAGCGCCGCCTTCTGGTGGTCGGCTGGCCGAACGGCCGACTGCCGGAAGACGACCATGCTTAGGAAGACGGCTCCAAGACGGGCCGACTCCTAGCAGGCGGCCTCCAAAGAGGCCGACTTCGAGCAGTCAGCCCATGGCGCCCTCAAAGTCTGCGCCCCCATTAAGAAGATAAGACAAGGTGAGGCCACAGTGTAGCCCATCACCCCCGTATCCAGGGCCGGGCGTGGCCATAGTGCTCCGTACAGGCGGAGATCTCCGCTCGGCGCAACACTGTTGCCGCTCCGCCCCTGAGATCACTCCTGTCAGGCAAAGCCCTGCTCCCACGACCGTCTGTCGGTACGGCCCAAAGACGGCGGGCCCCTCACCGTCAGCGAGAGCGAAAGCGGCGAAGCCTCACCGGTCGGACCGAGGAGGCGGCCCTAGCGGTCGGCCGCCCCTTCTTTGGGGCCCTGCGCCATTAACGAGATAAGACACGGGTAGCTCTGACGATCTCCGCCCGGTAGCGGGGCTATATACGCTCACGACCAAGCAAGCATCATTAGCGTCCGACTCACGATAATCAACAGCGGCAAGACCCGCGGCGGCGAAGCGACCTGTCGGCTTTGTGCAGAACCGGTCGGCGGGGCCCATCGAGCGGCGAAAAGCGGCGATCAAAAGGCAGAACAGCCGGTCCTACACCGGCAGATTACCATTGTACCCACAGAAGTGAGGCCTATATAAACTCCCAGGGCACCCATGCAAAGGGTTCAAACCTGTTAGAATTAGACTCACACCTAGGGGAAAGGAGGCGAGCCTTGCTTTCTCCTACCTCTACCATACAGCTCGAGGAGTACCATTGTACTCACTGGTGCCTTAGTGATCATGTGGAGACCCCGCAGAGCAGGACTAGGGGTGTTATCTCCTAGGAGAGCCCCAAACCTTGGTAAAGTGCACCGGCGTTAGTGTCTACGCCTCATCCCGCTTCCAGGTACCGGTGACGTTCTACTCGCTCCCACCATGATAAGCCATCCATTGGCATATGTCGCACCCAACCCCCGACATTTGGCGCCCACCGTGGGGCGAGGTGCACCGTCTCCGGAGACCTGTTCGGGCGGGAACCTGTTCCTTCCGGCGGCGCAGCAGCACGCGCGCCAACGGCGCGCGCGTCTTGGCAGCGCTACATGGTGCGGAGGTGCGCTGCTGTGGCGGCTACCTCGCCGATCTTGTCGGCGAATTCACCTCTCGATGAGCCGCTCGATGCGAACGCGATAGCCCGTGGGCGCCTCGTGAAACCTCCTCGATCAGCTCCACGTCGGTGGCGAGCCTCATGTGGACTTGGGTCGGTTGGCTCCACCGACCCGATGCTTGTCGACTCCGACACGGCGTCGCAGCGTTCCCCACCAACGTGGTGGTCTACGACGAGCCGCTTCCTCGCGCGGACACTCTGCATCAGCCACGACGAGCACTCTGACGGAGGTGGCCAGGATTCGTAGCAAGCGGCGATGCAAGACCTGACTGCGCCCATCCCGGAAGACGCCAGCGCCCGAGGCGGCGGAAACGCGCGCGTCCAGCTTGTCGAGCGTAACCGGCTGGCCAGCGGCGGCGCCTTCGAGGCCTACGGCGGAGATGGACCCGTGCGTCGGTGGCACGCCGGCTCGGTGAGCCTAGCCATATTGGCGAATCCGGCGGTGTGGCGCGACCATCGCCCGACATTTCGGGACTGATCGTCCCGTCGCCACGCTGCGGAGAACATCTGAGCTGCCCGGCGGCGGCGGCGAAGCTAGATAAGCTCGGCGGCGTCGCCACATGACGGAGAGAGTCCAGCAGCTCCTCGATGCGGCTGCTAAGCAGCAAGAGGCCGGGTGCCGCACTGAAGCGCCCAACCGGCGAAACAACGACCCGCCCCCTCGCCGAGACCAAGGCGCGACCTCCCGGACACCGACTGGTGGCGTCCGCGATAAAAGGGACAAGGAGCCGGCTGCCAGCCACAGCCGAACCCACATCTCCATCAAGAGCGACCAAGACGGCCGCCCAAGAGCAGTGCGGTAGCGAGACGATTGCCCGCCTCCCCCTCCCCGCAGGGAGAGGCGTATTTCCCTGCCGCCTGTTGATCACCCATCACTCGGCGACCGGCTCGGCCGTCGAGAAGGAATCGGAGAAAACGATGCCCACCACCAGATCGATCGCCTCAATCGATCCCTGGCGCTAGAAGAAGATGATGAGCTGGGTCCGCCATGCTTCGGCACCCGCATCCGAGATGAGCCCTTCCCTAAAGGGTTCACTCTCCCGAGTGATACCCCCAAGTACACCGGCTCCATGAAGCCGCCAAGACGGCTGATGCGACTACTCCCTTTGCGTCGGCGCCATGCGGCAACAAAGCGTGTTCCGTGAAGTGCGTTCGCTCATGCTCCGGGCTGGCCGGACATGGCTGAACTGCCTGAAGCCCTGCAGCATCAGCAGTTGGGTCAATTTCATTGAAGCGTTCATCCGCAACTTCACCAGCACGTATACGCGGCCGCCCAAGCCTCGCCAGTTCTCCCTGTGCGTCCAAGGCCCCAATGAGTCGACTCGCGACTACCTCAAACGGTGGGCCGAGGTGCGCAACTCTTGCGAGGGCGTGCACAAGGTGCAGGCCATCGAGTACTTCACTGCCAGGTGCCGAGAGGGCACCCTCCTCAAGCCGGCAACTCTCGACGAACTGCTGATCACAGCAGACAAGTACGCCACGGTCGACTCCTCCATGAAGGCGGAGATCCAAGTTAACGCGTCGTGCAAGGTGGCCCCTCAAGCTCCTCGGACACTGGCCGGTGATACCAGTCAGCGACAGCAACCAAACGATAACAAGCGCAAGGCCATGCAGCCGGCTTCCACGAGCCGGCAGGTGGCAACAGTCGAAGATCAGCAGCCGGAAGGGCAGCCTCCCCCCAAGCGCCAGAAGGGCGGCAAGCCCAACTGGTTTCCCGCCTTCTCATACGAGCAGACCCTTGATGCACCCTGCAAGTTCCACAGCAGCGCGAAGCCATCCAACCACACAACTCAGAAGTGCCACTGGCTCACCAGGATTGCCAAAGGTGATGGACTTCATCCCCCTCCGCCTGTCGGCCCGCCGCCTCCTCCTCCTCAGCAGCCGGCGGTCCGGCCAGTCGGCACGATACAAGATGAATACCCTGAAGAGCATGGAGCCTATGTCATGTTCCGCAGCGTTGCCGGCAACAGAGCGATGAGCGGCAACAGCAACAAGTAAATCTTGGTAGCATCAGAGACCCCAATTCGTGCATTGGCACGAAGCACATCAAGCTGGGTAGAGCTGACCACCGGTGATGCCCAACCCGGCTCTTATGCTCACGGTGTTGGATGCCACCTTTGCCGCGGAGGCGAGTTGCCCGCTTCTCCGGGTTACGATAGATGGCGGCAGCAGCATCAACATCCTGTACAAAGATACTATGGAGAAGTTGGGAATCAAGCAGAGACATCTTCAGCCTAGTCGGACTGTTTTCCACGGCATAGTTCCTGGCCTTTCCTGCTCACCAATCGACAAGACTCAGATTGACGTCCTCTTCGGAGACAAAGAGCACTTTAGCCAGTCTGGTTTGAGGTGGTGGACCTTAAGAGCCCCTATCATGCATTGCTTGGCCGGCCTGCTCTGGCCAAGTTCATGGCGGTCCCCCACTACGCTTACCTAAAGATGATGAAGATGCCAAGCTCCAAGGGAATCCTGACCATAGCCGGAGACTACAGGAAATCGTCCGCCTGTGCAGCAGAGACCAGCGGTTAGCCGAGTCCCTCGTAATTGTGGCTGAGAAGCGGCTCTTTGACCGGGTTGTGGTGATGGCCGGCAAGCAGCCAGAAATGTCTCCCAACCCCAAGGAGTCGGAAGCCGAGGGCTCGTTCAAGCCGCCAAAGGAAACAAGGAAGATACCCTTGGACCCGGAGCACCCGGAGAGGCACGCTATCATAGGTGCAAACCTTGAAAGAAAATAGGAAGGCGAGCTCGTCAGTTTCCTCCGTGAGAATCGGGACATCTTCGCATGGTCTCCCAAGGACATGCCGGGTGTTCCGATGGAATTCGCCGAACACATGCTACACGTCCGGTCTGATGCCAAGCCAGTCAGGCAGCTCTTGTGCCGCCTGTCAGAAGAGAAGAGAAGAGTTGTTGGAGAAGAGATAGCCCAGCTTCTAGCAACCGACTTCATTATGGAAGTGTTTTTCCAGAATGTTTAGCCAACCCAGTCCTGGTGCTAAAGAAGAACAAGCAGTGGCACATGTGTATTGATTATACCAGCCTCAACAAAGCATGCCCAAAAGATCCCTTTGCCTTACCAAGGATTGACCAGGTGATATTCTCCACAGCGAGATGTGAGTTGTTGAGCTTTTTGGATGCATACTCAGGGTACCACCAGATCAAGCTAAACCCGGCTGATAGGCTGAAGACCACCTTCATCATGCCATTCGGAGCCTTCTGCTACATGACCATGACGTTCGGCTTGAGAAATGCCGGCACCACTTTTCAGCGATGCATGCAGAAGTGTCTCCTTAAGCAACTTGGCAGAAACGCCCACGTCTATGTAGACGATGTTGTGGTGAAGACGGAGAAGCGTGGAATGTTGCTAGAGGACCTCAAGGAGACCTTTGAGAATTTGCGCCGATTTCAGATCAAGCTCAACCCGAAGAAATGCGTCTTTGGAGTACCAGCCGGCCAGCTTCTTGGTTTTCTGGTCTCAGAGCGCGGCACAGAGTGCAACCCTGTGAACATCAAGGCCATCGAGAGGATGGAAGTGCCCACCCGACTGCTGGACGTGCAAAAATTCACCGGCTGCTTGGCATCCATCAGCCGTTTCATCAGTCGGCTGGGCGTGAAGGCTCTTCCCCTGTACCAGCTCATGAAGAGCACCACTTTTTTCGAGTGGAACGACAAGGCAGATGAAGCTTTTCTCCAGCTCAAGAAGATGTTGACCACTCCGCCTGTTCTGGCGGCTCCGGCTCCTAAGGAGCCCATGCTCCTCTACATCGCCGCTACCAGCCGGGTGGTCAGCATAGTCATAGTGGTGGAACGCAAGGAAGAAGGCAAAGAACTACCAGTCCAGAGGCCGGTGTATTACCTTAGTGAAGTGTTGTCTACCTCCAAGCAAAACTACCCCCACTACCAGAAGATGTCCTATGACGTGCACTTTGCCGCCAAGAAATTGAAGCCATATTTTCAAGAGCACCCAATCACTATAGTCTGCACTGCTCCCCTTGCCGAGATCATTGGAAGCCGAGATGCTTCAGGCCGAGTGGCCAAATGAGCCATAGATTTGCCCCCCTACACCATCTACTACCATCCTCGCACCACCATCAAGTCACAAACACTGGCCGACTTCCTCGTCGACTGGGTCGAAACCCAGTACTTGCCACTAGCGCCAGACTCCACCCATTGGCGAATGCACATTGATGGTTCCAAGATGCACACTAGTTTGGGAGTCGGCATCGTCCGCACCTCTCCCAAAGGCGACAAGCTCAAATATGTGTTGCAAATTCACTTTGCCACCTCCAACAATGTTGTTGAATACGAGGCACTCATTCACGGGCTCCGGCTTGCCAAAGAACTCGGCATTCACCGGATCCTGTGTTATGGAGATTCTGACTTGGTGGTCGAGTAGTCGTCAGGTGATTGGGATGCCAAGGATGCAAACATGGCGAGTTACCGCTTCCTCGTACAGCAACTCAGTGGATACATTGAAGGGTGCGAGTTTCTCCATGTGCCAAGAAACGACAATTAGCAAGCTAACGCCTTGGCACGGATCATCTCCACCCGGCAAGCAATGTCAGCCGGCGTCGCCCTACGACGCCTCCTTAAGCCGTCCGTCAAGACATCGCCAGAGTCGGATTCCATCTTTGTGCCGGCTCCTCCTGAAGCAGTTGGATCCGACTTGAGGACCCTGAGGGAGTCCTGGATTAGGGGGTCCTCGGACAGCCGGACTATGTACTTTGGCCGGACTGTTGGACTATGAAGGTACAAGATTGAAGACTTCGTCCTGTGTCCAGATGGGACTCTCCTTTGCGTGGAAGGCAAGCTTGGCAGTTTGGATATGTAAATCTCCTCCCTTGTAACCGACTCTGTGTAACCCTAGCCCCCTCCAGTGTCTATATAAACTGGAGGGTTTAGTCCGTAGGATAAGAACAATCAAAATCATAGGCTAGCTTCTAGGGTTTAGCCTCTATGATCTCGTGGTAGATCAACTCCTGTAATACTCATATCATCAAGATCAATCAAGCAGGAAGTAGGGTATTACCTCCATCGAGAGGAACCGAACCTGGGTAAACATTGTGTCCCCCGCCTCCTGTTACCATCTGCCTTAGGCGCTTGATTGGGACCCCCTACCGAGATCCGCGGTTTTGACACCGACATTGGTGCTTTCATTGAGAGTTCCACTGTGCCGTCACCATAAGGCTTGATGGATCCCGATCATCGCAGCGATGTGATCCGGGTGAGTTTTCTCCCGGACAGATCTTTGTATTCGGTGGCTTCGTCTGCGGGCCAACTCGGCAGCCATCTGGAGCAGATCGAGAGCTACGCCCCTGGCAATCAGGTCAGGTTTGGAAGCTTGAACTATACTGCCGACATCCGCGGAGATTTGATCTTCGATGGGTTCGAACCCATGTCAGGTGCGCCGCACAGTCACGATGAGCATGACTTAGCTCTTCCATCGGACGGTGTTCGGGAGATCACACCCGTGGCCACTCCAGCCCTCAATTCGGAGCAGATCGTGCCGTCCGAGGACGGGTGGATGGACCCCGCCACGGAGGCCGCACACTCAATGGCGATAGAGCTGAATACTGACTTAACCTCTCATGAGACCTGTGTTGCCGGACACTTGAATTCGTCCCCGGCTACGGGCTCCGAACCGCCTGCGTCCGTGCCTATCGAATCTGATTGGGCACCGATCTTGGAGTTTTCCTCTGTGGATATCTTTCAGCACTCGCCCCTGAGCGACGTGCTAAATTCATTAAGGTCTCTCTCCTTGTCAGGAGACCATTGGTCGAACCATGTCCGGCCGGAGTGGGAAGCGGACGACGAAGAAATTCGTTACCCACCCACCACCCACTTAATAGCCACTGTGACGACTTAACCGACATGCTTGATTTCGGCTCCGAAGACATCAACGGCATGGGTGACGATGCAGGAGACGAATAGGAACCACCGCCCATAGGGCGCTGGACTGCCACCTCATCCTATGATATATACATGGTGGACACTCCCAAAGAAAGTGGTGGCAATAAGGCAACGGAGGATAATCCCTCCGAGAAGCAATCCAAGCACCGGCGTCAGCGACGCCGCTCTAAGCCCTGCCATAGCAAGAGCAGCGCTACCGGCACAAGAGGCGATGCGCTGCGGATAATGCGAAGCGAGACAATCGCCTCGGCCGGGCTTGAGCGGGAGGATGGGCAAGCCAGCCCTAAAAAACAGGCGACAGACGGAGAATCAGAAGATGACACTTACATGTCCCTCTCCGAAGACGAGGCGAGCCTCGGCGACGAAGAATTTATCGTGCCTGAGGGTCCCGTCGAGCAGGAGCGCTTCAAGCGCCGGCTTATAGCCACAGCAAAAAGCCTGAAGAAAAAGCAACAACAGCTTCAAGCTGACCAAGAACTGCTAACGGATAGATGGACCGACGTCCTGGCGGCCGAGGAATACAAACTCGAGCGCCCAACCAGAAGTTATCCAAAGCGCAGGTTGCTACCCCAACTCGAGGAGGAAGCATTAAAACCTACACTACCAGCGTATGATGCGGATGATCGGCCACCTCGTGGCCGAGACAAAGCGGCATATCAGCCCGAAGTCCAGCCCACACCCCATCGCCAATCAAATAAAAACACCAAGGCCCGGGGCAACACGCAGGACCTGCGAGACGTATTGGAAAACAAAGCAGGACATAAAAGATCGATCTACGGATCACGAGGGCACCCCCAAACGTGTGACGAAGACCATCACGCCGGATATTCTAAAAGAAAATCCGGCCGGGCCGAATACAGCAGACAGGACTCGTATGAACTGCCTCATGATATAGCCTGGCACAGAGGCGCCGCACACCCCCTATGCTTCACCGATGAAGTAATGGGTCATGAATTCCCAGAAGGGTTTAAACCCGTGAACATTGAATCATATGATGGTACTACAGACCCCGCGGTATGGATAGAGGACTTCTTCCTCCACATTCACATGGCTCATGGGGATGATCTACGCCATCAAGTATCTCCCACTAAAACTCAAAGGCGGCTCGGCATTGGCTGAATAGCTTGCGGCAAACTCCATCGGAAGTTGGGAGAACATGGCAGACGCATTCCTGGACAACTTCCAGGGCACTTATGTGCGACCACCGGATGCTGATTATTTAAGTCACATAATACAACAGCCCGGAGAGTCAGCCAGGAAATTCTGGACTCGGTTCCTAACTAAAAAGAACCAAATTGTCGATTGTCCGGATGCCGAAGCCCTAGCGGCCTTTAAACATAACATCCGTGATGAGTGGCTCTCCCGACATCTCGGCCAGGAGAAGCCAAAATCCATGGCAGCCCTCACAACACTCATGATCCGCTTTTGCGCGGGCGAGGATAGCTGGTTGGCCCGTAGCAGCGAGACAGCAAGCAACCCTGGCATATCAAAGGCTAGAGATAGCAATGGCAAACCCCGACGCAACAAACACAAGCGCTGCAAATATGGTGAAAATGCCAAAGATACGACAGTTAATGCCGGATTTAGTGGCTCTAAGTCCGGTAAGCGGAAAGGGCCACTCAAAAATAACAATTCGGGTCCGTCCAGTCTGGACCGCATACTCGACCGCCAATGCCAAATTCATGGCACTCCAGGAACGCCAGCCACCCATACCAACAGAGAATGATGGGTCTTCAAACAAGCCGGCAGGGCATGCGCCAAAAACAAAGATGGGGGTTCCCAAAGCGATGCTGGCGACGAAGAGCCCATATCACCAAATACAGGAGGGCAAAAGAATTTTCCCCCGCAAATCCAAACGGTGAACGTGGTAAACAACACCCACATTCCCAACCTGGACCGGATGCGCACCCTTAGGGATGCCGACTTAACGGAACTAGTCGTCCCACAATATAAACTAGGGCGGTCACCTTCAACGCATGGATCGTCCGGTTAACGCCAATCGAGGGCAATCCGGCCGCACTAGTCCTCGACCCAATAATTGGCGGGTACCACCTCACACGAGTCCTTATGGGCCGGAGGCAGCGATCTAAACCTGCTTTACCGGGACACAGATCCGCAAGATGAGCATCGATCATTGGTGATCAAGCCCACTAAAACCACCTTTGAGGCATTATACCGGTGTGGAGGCGGTTATGCAGGATCCATCGCCCTTGAAGTAGTCTTCGGATCACCAGACAATTACCATACCGAAGAGTTAATCTTCGAAATCGTCCCCTTCCATAGTGATTATCGGGCACTGCTCGGATGAACCGCGTTCGCTCGATTCAACGCGGTGCCACATTATGACTACCGTAAGCTCAAGATGCCCGGTCCACGCGGCGTCATCACGGTTAATGGCAAGGCTGAACTTTCCTTTGGCACCAAAGAGTATATTGCTGCCTTAACAGCAGAAGCAACGAGCGGCACCTTGCAGCCGAACCTCGAGTCGACGGCCAGGCTCCCGGACACTTCCAAAGGACTCCGAACTACTTTGCGGCAGGATAACCCGGCTCTTCCAGAGCTCAATTAAACACTCCGGCAAAGGCCAGGACAGGCCGCATACGACGGCTCAACCGCTCTCTGGCACACAAACATTTCATACATTCCCTTTGCAGGTTCACCTCTGCGCCGACCAAGACTGGCGATATGGAAGCAACTCGAACGCGCAAGGGAATCCTTAGATATTCCCCGCAATGACCATCCGACTATACTCCGGATCCGCTGCACTTCTTCCCCTGGTCTCAGCAGGTTCCACAGTCATATTTCTTTTTTATCACATTACCTGTACTCATACGCATCGATGTACTATTCAAATACAACATGTGGATTTATATGATGCTTATCTGTTGTTATTTCTTATTAAAATTCTTTTGTCAAGTGGCATCCGTACACCGCGATATGCCCTAAAACATGCCAGGGGCTTCGTTTTACCCATAGTACGGCAATAAAGTCCGAACACCTTCACGGAAGTTCGGCACCCCGAACCTATAGCATTATATGCATCAGCTCTGAATCATGTCTTGGGTCAATAGTTGGGTTTGCCCGGCTCCCATGTTTTGTTTTGGTACCTTACGTTCTGCTATATCAGCTAAGGTAGCACTAGGAGAACTACTGCGATTGTGTCCCGGTTCTTCCGGACGAGCACCTCAGTAGAGAAAGCCGAAAACGACTATCATGATACGGCGAGAGTTGGTCAGCTGTTTGAGAGGTTGTAAAATCTTTAAGGATTTCTCCCGCATAATGCCATAACCAATGCAGCGTGCGACGGATCAGTTTTTCTTCCGATCAGGTGCTTATAGAGCCCCTCGTGCGGTCTTCCGAACACCAGGGGTTGCGCCTACCTTCCTTTCCTAAAGCTCCTATGGCCAAGTGAGAGTGATAAAGCCCTATAGTCCGATTGCCTGGTTCGTTCTGCTGAACACCTCCTTCGAAGGACCCAAAACTGGGATAAAGAGTGATCAGGTTTATCCCGAACACCCTCGTACTTCTTACGTGGGGGCAGAAGCCGACGACTGGACAACTCTTAGGGTTAATATATAAAACGGCCGCGCAGGAGGATAAACTTTTATATAAAAAGCAATAAATAATTTAAATGACCTTGTTCAAACATTACAAAGGACAACATGATTTGCATTCATGGAAATATAATGTCCTTGGTGCATAGCTCCACTGCAAGGTAGGATCCTTTCAGGACACTTTCATAATATAATTCGGGCTTGCGGTGCTCCTTCCCCTCTGGCGGTCCCTCGGTCATCAGCTTTTTAGCATCCATCTTCCCCGGTGCACCTTTGCGGGCGAAACCATTCGCGCACCCTCTATACAGACCAACCGCTTGATGGCGTCAAGTCGAGGGCGAGCACCTACAAGCCGCTTCACGAGCCCGAAGTAGCTGCTTGGAATCGGCTCGGCGGGACATAGCCGGATAATCAAATCCTTCATGGCTAGTTCCACCGCCTTATGCAGTTCGATCAGCAGTTTCAGTTGATCGGCAAAAGTCACCGGATAATTGATTGCGGAATCTGCGACGGAAGAGCTTATCCATGATGTTCCTTTCTTATTTCGATGGAATTGGGCGACATCCGATATGCTGCGGGGCAGCTCCGCAAATACCCCTGGAGAAACCCAAACTCAAAATTAGATACATAATTTTCTCCTCGAATACTTGCTTTACATGGAAAAAAGCCTTACAAGCCGCGATTTTCCTCGCCTCCTGGATCTCCTGCAGGGTGCTTTGGGTTTCCCCCCAGGCATCGCTCGCGGCCTGATGAGCCTTGGTGAGTTCGGATTCTTTCTCCGTTAAACTCTGCTCCAAGGTCTCGCATTTCTTCACGGCCTCTTAAAGCTCCTGCTCAGCTTCAATAACCCTGGCCTCGTGCTTCTCACGAAGAGCCTGCTCTGCGGCTGCCTTTTTCTCGGCCACAGCCTTCTTAAGAGCCTCGACTTCGGTCATCATCCCTAGCGCAAATCATGAAACATATTTTATCATACTGAAAATTCGTTCGCAATAAACGCGAGCAAGACTTGTGCATACCTTGTTTATCTCCCAACTGCTTTTTCAACTGGCCAAGTTCTTCTTTGGCCCGCTCCAGACTTCGATTCAGTCCGGAGACCTCCGCAGTATGAGAGGCACCAGCCGCTACAGACGCCTGCTTATAAAAGAAGTGAGATAGATGTCATCAAGTGAGTCTTCCTGTGAACATAAATTTGATCCTCTGCCCGGTTCTTTCTTTCACCGAACAGTGTATCTGGGGCTACTATCCATACCATGACCTCTTCGAAACCTCATAAAACATACCTCAAAACCTTTTATAAGGCTGATATAGGCTTCATTCAGTCCACTCTCAGCAAACTGAATCTTCTCAATCACCGCACCCATAAGAGCACGGTGTTCATGGACGACGGAGGCGCTCTTCAGCGCCGACAACAAAGCATCCGACACCTGTGGTTGGACATAGGTTGCCGGTGGAACAGGTTCGCACCCTCCAGCCTAGGGAGGCCGCCTGGTTGATTCTGGAGCCGTATTGGTCTCCAGAATTGCATCAGGCTGGGAGCCGAATTCAAGATGGCCCCTGCTGTCAACTCCCATGGGAATATTCTCCCCCATGTGTCCGACCCCTGAAGTTTGACCTCCAGGCGCTGCCTTCACGATCTTTTCCTCCCCTCCTTGGCTGGGGTCCTTCTGGGACGAAGCCTCGGTGTTATTCACCTCGGTGTTATTCACCTTCGGGGCGTCCCGCTCTCCATAGCATTCGAGCTCAACAAATGCTCTGATGAGGATTGTTTGGTGCGGGACCTCGCCGGACTACAAGAAATATGGCTCAGGTTAAAATATTATGCCATGATGAGTCCGGACGCACAAACGTATTTGGACTTTATATACTCACGAGTTCACCAGGGGCTGGGCCCTGGGATCCCACACCGGGCTGCTGTCGGCAGCGGCAGTGGACTCTTCCGGAAGAGGAGCTTTTCCCCTCTTAGGCGACTCGGCCTCCAAGTGTATGGAGGCCGTCCTCTTCTTTCTTCCCCCTTCCGGGGATTCATCTTCCTCCTCCTCCTCGTCCTCTTCGGAGGCAGAACGGGCATTGGAGCCTTCGGATATCGTGTTCGAAGTACCGCGGCGATGAAGGCCGCCCCGGGTCTTTTTGGCCTCCTTCTCGGCCTTCTTATTGGTATACAGAAGGCGCTGGACCAGCATCTTAAATCGAAGTGGGCTGGCCGGTTCTTCGGGCAGCGGGGCCGGACAGTGGATCCGCTTTTCCTTCTTCGTCCAGCCCTAGGAGAGTTGTGGAAAACACATTAAGCATTTCCCTTGGGTTATGCAGATAAAATGTATGATGACTTACCGAGTTGCAGGGCGGGATAGTTTGTACCCGTGGTCCTTGGCTGAGTCCGGCCATGATTTGCCGGACTTGAAAAGCGCCTTCCAGATGTCTTTGTGCAAGGAGCCAAAGAGCTCTCGCAGGGTTTGGTGCTTGGCCGGATCGAATTCCCATAGATTGCAAGCCCGGTGTTGATGAGGCAGGATCCAGCGAACTAACATCACCTGGACTACATTGACAAGTTCGATGTTCTTGTCTTCCATATCTTTAACACGCGTCTGGAGCACCGACAATTCATCGGACGAAGACCAGTTCTGGCCCTTCTTGGGCCAAGACGTGAGCCACAGAGGGGCTCTGGATCGAAACTCTGGAGCAACGGCCCATTCCGTGCCACGCGGCTCAATGATGTAGAACCACTGCTGTTGCCACTCTTTGACAGAATCATTAAAAGTACATGTTGGCCATGTGACGTTGGCATCTTGCTCACCATAGCGCCCCCGCACTCGGCGTGCTCGCCGCTCACTACCTTGGGCTTCACATTAAAGACCTTCAGCCATAAGCCGAAGTGTGGCGAGATGCGGAGGAAAGCCTCACACACGACAATGAATGTCGAGATGTTGAGGAAGGAATTAGGAGATAGATCATGAAAATCGATCCCGTAATAATACATGATGCCGCGAACAAATGGGTGGAGGGGAAACCCTAGCCCGCGGACAAAATGAGGGAGGAATACAACCTTCTCGTGAGGTTCCGGAGTAGGGACGATCTGTCCCGCCGTCGGGAGGCAGTGGCTGATTTTCTTGGCGGATACCCGGCCTCCGAAGCTTTTATATCCTTCTCCCGGACGGTAGAGGCCATCCACTTGCCTCCTGCTCCAGATCCGGACATTTTCGGAAGGCCTTTGTGGGCGGAGAAGACGAACGCTTGGGCGCTGGAGCTCGAGGGAAGGGGGATGTATCGGGAAGAAGTAAGCATGGGTGCGAAAGGGAGTCCTTATCCCCTTATAAAGGAAGCATGGATTCTGCGCCTCCCCACTTGCCTGGTAAACTCGCTTATTCCCCAAGCGCCATAATTGATGGCACGGTTGGGTTAGCCACACCCGTATTGATGAGAATCCCGTGATAAGGGGACACGATCTCTGCTTCGACAAAGACGTGCCAAGAAAACCGCCTCGCAATATGTGCAGTAGCTGGTTGAGAAAAATGGTTCGAATAATGACCGGGCCGTGGCGTGATGACACACTATGAAGCTTGTCGGTAGATCAGATTTGTGGAATATTATACTCTCTACGGTGGTATGTGGAATTTGTTTTGCAGAGCCGGACACGATCCTTGTGTTCAAAATCTTCTATGGAGTATTCGGAGGAGGAACCCGCCTTGCAATGTCGAAGACAATCTGCGCGCCGGACTCATCGTCATTGAAGCATGGTTCAGGGGCTACTGCGGGAGTCCTGGATTAGGGGGTCCTCGGACAGCCGGACTATGTACTTTGGCCGGAATGTTGGAATATGAAGGTACAACATTGAAGACTTCGTCCCGTGTCCGGATGGGGCTCTCCTTTGTGCGGAAGGCAAGCTTGGCAGTTTGGATATGTAGATCTCCTCCCTTGTAACCGACTCTGTGTAACCCTATCCCCCTCTGGTGTCTATATAAACAGGAGGGTTTAGTCCGTAGGACAAGAACAATCAAAATCATAGGCTAGCTTCTGGGGTTTAGCCTCTACGATCTCGTGGTAGATCAACTCTTGTAATACTCATATCATCAAGATCAATCAAGCAGGAAGTAGGAATTACCTCCATCGAGAGGGCGAACACAGGTAAACATTATGTACCCGCCTCCTGTTACCATCCGCCTTAGGCAGCGATTCGGGACCCCCTACCGAGATCCGCGGTTTGACCCGACAGACCCAGCAGCGGCAAGGGAATTGACGAACGACCGGGGACTGCAGCAGCCACACCCGGCCCGGAGACTTCAGAACTCGGCCCGGGGACTTCATCGACTTAGCAAGCGGCAGCCGACTCCAACCCGCCGCCTCCCGGCCCAACCGCCCTCGTGCAAGTAGCAGTCCTAGCAGTCGAAGAAGTTGCAGCACCTTCATGGGCCCAGCCCATCCTCAACTTTCTGGTGAACAAATAGCTGCCGACCGATGAGATCTCGGCCTGGCAAGTGCAACACCGGGCAGCAGCATACACCATAGTCAACAGAGAACTTGTGAGGCGCAGTGTCACTGGTGTTTACCAGCGCTGCGTAGAGCCGGGGCAAGGCCAAGCTATCCTCACAGATATCCATCAAGGCGAGTGTGGTCACCACGCAGCTTCAAGAGCACTTGTCGGTGTCAAAACTGGCGGATCTCGCGTAGGGGGTCCCAAACTGTGCGTCTAGGCGGATGGTAATAGGAGACAAGGGACACGATGTTTTTACTCAGGTTCGGGCCCTCTCGATGGAGGTAAAACCCTACTCCTGCTTGATTGATCTTGATGATATGAGTATTACAAGAGTTGATCTACCATGAGATCGGAGAGGCTAAACCCTAGAAGCTAGCCTATGGTATGATTGTTGTTCTTGGTCCTACGGAATAAACCGTCCGGTTTATATAGATACCGGAGGGGGCTAGGGTTACACAGAGTCAGTTACAAGGAAAGAGATCTACATATCCGTATCGCCAAGCTTGCCTTCCATGCCAAGGAGAGTCCCATCCGGACACGGGACGAAGTCTTCGATCTTGTATCTTCATAGTCCAACAGTCCGGCCAAGGTTATAGTCCTGCTGTCGGATACCCCTAATCAGGACTCCTTAGTAGCCCCGAACCAGGCTTCAATGGCGATGAGTGCGGCGCGGGTGTCTTGGCATTGCAAGGCGGGTTCTTCTTCAAACTCTGAATACCTGTTAAATAGTGTCCGGCTTCTCGTAAATGTTGCGCTTCTTGGCTTCTGCGTCCAATAATGGCCATCTTCCACGTGTCAAGCGAATGTGAGGAGCCAAGGTGTTTTTACATTTACCACCCCATCTATGCGAATGAACCATCTATTAAAGAGACGAGGATTCTCAGATCCAAACCACACCATCCTCCCTCAGCGAGCATTCATCAGAGCGCGCCCGAAAAAATCCATCCCAACATGGCCGGCCAGCGCAGCTCCTCCTCTCGCTCCCGCAGCCCCGAGCTCGGAGATTGGGAGAAGTGTTCCGTCCCGCACAGCCAATTAGTGAAATTACAGACCCAGAGATTCCTCCCTCCAGCGTATATGGTCCCAGTTCGAGCCGGGCTCGCCACCTATAATGGCGGGGAGCAAGCGGAGAGCTTTCCCAACCCCTCTAAGGGAGAGCGGGTATGCCTCATCCCTTATTTGTTAAGGGGACTCGGATTTCCAATCCATCCATTTCTCGAGGGCTCACAGGTTCTCTGGCCTCCGGTTGCACAACCTTACTCCTGCCTCCATCTTGCACATCGCTGGTTCGTAGCCCTTTGCGAACTGTTTACGGGCTGCGACTCATTTCGCACTCTGGAAGAAGTTGTTCGCCTTGTGCCCGTACAGAGGGATCAATATATCAAGTGGGCGGAGCCGAAGTGTGGCGCATCGCCGGGACCGGATACCTATCCGGTACCCCGAAGAAGACGTCCAAAGACTGGCCTTCAGAGTGGTTTTATATGGAGGACATCCCCCTTCCGGATCCTATTCGGATCGGCCTTCCCAAGTTTGATAATGCTCCCTTGAAGAAGCGCCTGAGCTGGCGGCCATGGAGCCCTCAGGAGGAAGATGATAGAGACGTTCTTTACCTGATGGGCCGGATAAAGGTATTGGCGCAATCAGGACTGACCATAACCGAGGTTATGTCAATATGCATTATGCGGGGGGTGCAGCCACTTCAATATCGAGGCCACTCTATGTGGGATTTCAACGGGGAAGATGATGCCACCCGCTGCGGCCGCAAGGGGCCGGACTCGACAGCTGCCCTAGCAAAAATTTGTCCGGTTTGTACAAGGGAGAGGAAGAGGAGTTCCTCCGCATCAAGCCACGGGATGGATTTTCCATGTACAAACCTCCGAGCTGGGTAAGCTGCCACTTTTTATACCCACCCCTTCCGCATTTTTACAGTAAATATTTTATCTTGCCATTTCATCGCAGGAGCTGCGTAAGGCTGTAAGGGAGATCAACAGCCCACCTCGAACCGGAGGATCTGAGCAGTCCCTCGACCCGGCCTTAAAGAGGATCCGGACATATTAGTGGAGCTGATTGATGAGGTATTCTACCAATTGAGCTGTGATGACGCCATGGTGGCCATTATAGCCGACTACCCTGGGCTACTCCCGTCCTCGCAGGTAAATTAGACCAGAGTCCCAACCTTTGAAAAGGATTTCTTTTTATGCACTTCACCTACCGTATACAAACGGTGTTTTATAGGGAAGGCCCTCGGGACGCCATGCCGAGCCTGCGGCGATTCGCCAACAAGGGGCTCCGAGGCCGGACAGGCTAACAAGGAAGGCGGTCCGGACGGAGACGCCGGCGCAGAGGTATGATGGAACACCTCACTCCGTGGTTGTCGTCTTTAAAAACATAATAACACCCGTGTTTCCTCGAAGGAAGAACGCTCGCCGGACTATATCCGGAGAGGTCGCCGACCACGCCTCTACCAGTCGGGCTCCAGGGCCGGACACAGAGGCAGAAGCTAACACGAGGCACACGCTGGATGCTCCTTCTACAGAAGATGCGGATAAGATATCCGCACGAATTCCGAAGTGGAGAGCGCCATGAATCACAGGCGTCGCCGACCCGTACTCCATGATGCTTGTTTCTCCCAAGAGGCGTTTGATGCCTTCAACTCAGGAGATGCGTATATTCGTGCAGCACAAAATGGTGTAGCCAGAGCCACGGACTAGTATGTAAAGGATATACGGGTAAGAAAATTTGATGATTATGTATAGCAGTAGCCCCTGAGACTTGAAACAGTTGGCACAACTGATTTAAGGATCATTATTTGTGCAGGTTCTTACAGAGAAGAATACCCAATTGTCTCAAGAGCTGGAAGAGTGCAAGGCCTAGCTGCAGGCCGCAATGGCCGCTTTGAAGGAGTCCGAGAAGGGCCCCTCCGGTAACACCTGCTTTAAAGAATGATAGGTACCATATAGAATGCGGCATGCACTCAATTCTAACAATAAATATTGCAGATGACGCCGGAGTGAATCCGAATGAGCAACATGCCATACGGCGCGTGCTTACAAAAGTTAGGCAGGAGAAAAATGATCTCCAGGATGCCAATACCCAGCTGAGCGTGGAACTAAAGGATGTTCGCGCCCAGCTGTCGGACTCCGTGAAGGAGAATAAGCGGCTTCGACGCGGCATTTTCAGTAAGTGCTTGAGCGAACTTTAAAAAGAGTTCGGCGAAGAAGCCAGCTAACAGAGTTATGTCTGTAGATATGTTGACGGGTCGTCCTGCGGATGAGATATGCCCGGGTCTGCGGGTGATCTTCTACCAGAGCTCTCACAACTGCACGAACAAGTTCGGCAGGTCATGCAAGGTATTGCCCAGGCCTTGTGGCCATCCGTCTCCCTTCCCGAAGGCCTTGGAGAGCTTGCGGAGAAGCTCAAGGGAGCGCGGCGGCGCTTCCGATTATGGAAGGTATCGGCCTGCCGTCAAGGTGCCACGGAAGCCAGGACCATGGTGAAGACGCGGTATACCAAGGCTGACCCAAACCACATGGCCGAGGTCGGACCTGTGGGGCCCAATGGGAAAGAGATCCCCGTTAGTTTAGTGTATAGGCAAGTAGAATTAGCCGCAAAGTATGTAACACCCTGGATGTAAACTTCCCCTTTTTGGGCAATATATCAATTTGACCTCATCCAATTCTTGTGGGTTCTTGTCATGCTTGGCCTCATGTTGTTTTGGTCATGTGGGTTTTCTTTTTCTTTGTTTGCTTCTTTTGCCATATTGCATTTGTGCCTATTGTCATTTTGCATTCCCTTCTTATCATGTGGATGTGGTGTTCTCTTACATGTCATATGGTTGTGGTTTTTCCCCTTGCATGTCATGTGGTTGCATATGCCATCCTCACTTGCATTACCATCCCCTCCTTCCCTCTACTTCCTTCTCTTTCAAATGCCATATATTCCCTCCTTCAATTAATGTTCATCTCCTCCCTAAAAATCTTGCTTGTTGCACTAAACCTCTCTGCCCAAAAATCTCCTCATTTGAAGTTGTTATGGTCAGGTTCAAAAATGGCACAAGTTTGAAGCATTTTCAAACTTGCATTATTTTTCTACCTTTAAAAATGTCCATTACATTTTATTTAAATAGAGGGGAATTCCAGGAGTGTGGGAATATTCTCCTTTCACTCTACATCTTTTCTTTTCTCCCTGTGCTTCTTTTCTCTCCCTTTTTATTTTTGAAAAAGGAAAAGGAGAAGAGGCAGCAGCAGCAGCAGCCCAGCCAGCCCCTCTCCACAGGCCTCCGGCCTCCCGAGCAGCCCAGTTCCCCTCGAGCCGCAGCCCAGAGCTCGCGCCAGCCCGCACCTTTTCCTCGCCCTGCCTTGGCGCACCAGCGCGCGCCTTACCCCGATGGATCCCGACCACGTGGCATCGCCCGGCCCGCTGGCAGTGGCGCCGGTGCTCCGCACCCACCTTCCCCCTCCTCTCGCAGCGCCATGGGGACCCAGAGCTCGGAGAGCACGAGCACGATCCCGTCGCCCTAGCCCCCTTCTTATCCCCTCGCGTCAAATCGAGCCTAGGGTTTCCCCTCTCCCTCTCGCCGCCGCCCGTGTGAGAATCCTCCTAGATCGCCACCCGCTCGGTACCCAGCGCACAGGAGCCGTCTCCGTCGCCCGGCGCTCTCCGGCCACCTCGACCGGCGGCCCGTGTCTACCTTCTTCCTCGTCGTCGACTACATCCACGACGTCATCTACGGAGGCCCGGTTCGACAAGTTCACCGACGCCACTGCCTTGTCTTCCTCTCGGTCAGAGTTCCCGGCGAGGTTCAGAGGTCGAGCTCGTCGCCGTCAGCCCGTCTCCATCGCCGTTTCCGTGTCCTAGGGTAAGGAGGTATAAACCCCTTCCTCCCTGCTCTTCTTTGTCGTCGCTAGTTCCCCGTAGCGTAGGGTCCGGCCGTGCCTTTGTCGCGCTCACCGTGCTCCGGCATGTTCGAGCTTTTGGAGTTCAGAGTAGTGCCTCCGCGCGTAGTTGCCGCGTTCTTCTTCTCGGGTTCGTCCCTTCCTCTCAGTGGCGTCTTCCCGCGCGCACCCGTCGTGTTCGAGGGCGCAGAGCCCCTGTAGCCGCCGTTGCCTCGCCGGCGTCGTCGTTCGCTGTCTCTGTTTTCAGATCGGGGCATGTTAGTTGGTTAAGTAGACAGCGACCCCGTTCCTACCCGAACTCCCTTCCGTAGCCGAGCTGGTTGATCCCCCGCTCTACCACCGCGGCGACCTGGGTTCGAACCCCAGGCGCGCCACTTCTCCCCCCTTTTTTTTGTTTTCTGTTTTCGTTTTCTCCGGTGCGTTCTCTCTGCAGCTTCAGTAGTTAAGCCCCGAGCCTCTCCTTCTGTCAGTCGCCGCGCTCCAGCCCAGTGGTAACAGGGGAGGGTTTCCACCGGGGAGACCCGGGTTCGAATCCCCCCTGGGGCTCTTTTTCTCCCCCCTTTTAGAACCCATGTTTCACCCCTGTCTCTATGACAGTGGGGCCTGCATGTCAGCCTCTCAGCGTTCCCCCCTTGTGTATATTTTTTTTCTGTTTTCCTAGTTTCCTTTTCCAGCATTGCTACATTTCTGTTTTAGGCATGTCCAAATCTGGACATTTCCAAATATGGAAATTGCCATACATTAGTTTCCTTTTTAGGCAGGTTTTAACTTGTTGTTTTGTGATGTTTTCCCTAATGCAACCCTAACATATTATATATGTTTTGGGGTGAAAAATCCCACCAACTCAGTGGTGTCATTGGTTTTGCATTTGGGCAAGTTTGTGATCATGTCCTTTTGCTTCATGGTTAGGTGTTGTTTTCATTGTGCATATTTAGTTGATTTGTGCTATGAGCTAGTTTTGTGCACATGCATGGTTTTGTTTCTTCATGCTGTTATCGTAGGTTTCTCACCATTCTTGTTTTGCCCGTCATATCCAACCCGTGCATCCGTTTCCGGTGATCTCTATATCGATTTCTAACGAAATCATCTCATCTTTCCGATGGCATGCTTGGTTTGCCAAGATGATGCCTGGGTTTCCATTCACCTTCGGAGTGCACATCGCTTTGCATATCACATCATTGCATTTCATGTCATGTTGCATCATGTTGATTGTGCATTGCACCGTGATTTATTGTGGTCCTTGTTGTTGTTGCTTTGGGTAGAGCCGGAGGCGAATGCGCTTACGAGGAACCTGTTGAGAACGTTTTGAGGATCAAGCTTTCGACAACTCGAGAACATTGCGAGCAAGATGATCATACCCTCGAAATCACTTCTATCTTTGCTATGCTAGTTGCTCGCTCTTTTGCTATGCCTATGCTGCGATGCCTACCACTTGCTATATCATGCCACCCATAATGCCATGTCAGCCTCTAACCAACCTTTCCTAGCAAACCGTTGATTGGCTATGTTACCGCTTTGCTCAGCCCCTCTTATAGCGTTGTTAGTTGCAGGTGAAGCTGAATTTGTTCCTTGTTGGAACATGGAGATGCTGTTCCTCTTTGGAACATGTTTACTTGTTGAGGATATCACAATATATAAATATATCGCTATGTTTAACACATCTATATACTTGGTAAAGGGTGGAAGGCTCGGCCTTATGCAGTGTTTTGTTCCCTCTTGCCACCCTAGTTTCCGTCATACGGTGTTATGTTCCTTGATTTTGCGTTCCTTACGGTTGGGTGATTTATGGGACCCCCTTGACAGTTCGCTTTGAATAAGACTCGTCCGGCAAGCCCAACTTTGGTTTTACCATTTGCCACCTAAGCCTTTTCCCCGGGTTTCGCGAGCCGAGGGTCATCTTTATTTTAAACCCCGGACCAGTGCTCCTTCGAGTGCTGGTCCAAACTGAAGCTACTCTTGGGGCCACCTGCGGGAAACTTCGAGGCTTGGTTTTACTGTAGCTAGTCTCATCCGGATGTGCCACGAGAGCGAGATATGTGCAGCTCCTATCGGGATTTGTCGGCTGTCGGGTGGCTTTGCTGGTCTTGTTTTATTCTTTGTCGAAATGTCTTGTAGTCCGGGATTCGAGATTGATCGGGTCTTCGGTAGAAGGAATATCCTTCGTTGACCGTGAGAGCTTATAATGGGCTAAGTTGGGACACCCTGCAGGTAATATCTTTCAAAGCCGTGCCATGGTTATGAGGCAGATGGGAATTTGTTAATGTCGGTTGTAGATAACACAAAGATGACCTCAAATAAAATACACATCAACGCGTGTGTAACCGTGATGGTCTCTTCTCGGCGGTCAGGGAAGTGAACACGATGTTGGAGTTATGTCGGCGTAAGTAGTTCGGGATCACTTCTTGATCAATACTAGTTTCACGACCGTGCTTTGCTTCTCTTCTCGCTCTCTTTTGCGATGTAGCCACCATATATGCTAGTCGCTTGCTGCAGCTCAACTTTACTACCATGTCCTCCTAAAGCTTAAATAGTCTTGATCTCGCGGGTGTGAGATTGCTGAGTCCCGTGACTCACAGATACTTCAAACACGTTGCAGGTTCCGATGAGGCGGTGAGATGATTCCACCGAGCTCAAGTGGGAGTTCGACGAGGCGTGGTCGTTACTATGTGTCGTTTCAGATGATCGATAGTGGTGCCCAGTTGGGACGATTCGGGATCTGTGTTAGCTTGTGGGGTATCTTCTTTTATTTTGGTTCCGTAGTCGGACCTTGAGTGTACTCTGAATGATGTATGTTTAATTATGTCTTGTGTGGCGTGGCGATTGTAAGCCAACTATGTACCTTTCTCCTTAAATTATTACATGGGTTGTGTGAAGATTACCTCACTTGCGACATTGCTTTCAATGCGGTTATGCCTCTAAGTCGTGCCTCGACACGTGGGAGATATAGCCGCATCGGGGGCGTAACAAGTTGGTAATCAGAGCCTTCCCCGACTTAGGAGCCCCTACTAGATTGTTTCTTGGCGTTGTTGAGTCTAGAATGGAAAATGTTTTGAGTCTTAGGATTATATATATCGAGAGTAGGATTCTTTTGCTTCCCGGTCCCTTGACCTTACGGTGAGGTATCTGGCGTAGAGTTTTGACTCTTCTCTCCTCAAATTTCACTAAAATTTTTTTAGGATCACGTGGGTATCTTGGAATCGTTCCGATGGTTTTGTGGCGAGAACATTGTTCTTGGTGCCTCGACATTTAGGGGTTGTGGCGGTGTCCCGGGAGTTGAGCTCCGAGGTGTTGTCGTCACAATTTTATCGTTGCAGATTCTGGAATACGAGTTTTGCCGACATCGAAATCTCTTTTGTGCAGTTGTTGGTGAGATAACCACGATAGCCCGATCTTGTGGCGAAAGGGAGTATTGCCATGACTTGCATAACGGATGTTTTTGAAGGTCGAGGTACACGATTTCGAGGATTTCTTGGTTATGTGTTGACGGATGGATACTGCTGGATCTAGGTATTGTTAGTTTGGGTGATATATTTTGTGTCCCTGTATCCCCAACACCAGATTGCATAACCAGAAAGTTTGGGAGTTTATAGGTGGGAATTCTAGTAGCTTACGGGATATTCTTTCCGACGGATGTATGATTTGAGATTGGGGTTCAACGTTTAGTGGTCCGCTCTTTCACGGTCGATTACGATGGTCGTGAGGCGTCTTAAAGAATCCTTGGCTATGCTGATTCGGGGACGTCTTGTTAGTCATTCGTGACGTCCGCTATACGTCGTGCCCGTGTGAGCCCCACCACGAACACTTTGAGCGAAATCTCTATCATGTGTTTGTTCCGGCTCATTCTAGAAGCCAACCTTTTGTTTTCAATTGTGATGTTCGATTTGTTTCTAAGACAGTTGTTGTTTCCATATCCTTTATCTAAGTGGCTTCTCACCTTATTGGACGTGTGATGATTAACTTTGGAATTCATTCGTTCATTCTTGTTCGAATGTTTATTGTGAAGACTATATGTTGCAATTTCTATCCGTTGATTCTACTTATCTTTTTGTCTATCAAAGGACTAACGGATGTCACCCTCTTCAGATGGCTCCGCCAAGCGTCGAATCCGGATCGCAATGATGGGGATCGATCGAATCCTCCACCTCCACCTCCACCTCCGCCTCCGAGGCACGGCAAGCTATTATGGCAGCCACCAATGCCAATGCTCGAGATGATTTTGCAGCTCTTGCAAGAAGCGTACTCGAGGGCAAGGCAATCAAGGCAATCAAGGCAATCAAGGTCAAGGCAACAATCAGCCACACTTTGCTACTCTCGGTCGGTTTCTCGCTAATCGGCGAAGTCTTTCGGTTTACGTGTTGAGGCCACGACGGCGATGATTGGTTAGTGGATATCTGCAAGCACTTTGGTGTAGCAATGTCGGACACGAGGACTTTGTCAAGTTTGCATCGTTTCAACTCAAGGATCAAGCTGCTGAGTGGTTCGACAATACAAAGATTCGAGAGGAGGTCGTGTCATTACAGGATGAGTTCGCCGTGATTTCGAGCTCATCACATCGAAGAGTGTTGTTGAGAGCAAGCGTGAGGAGTTCCGCAATCTCAAGCAAGGCACCTTGTCTGTCTATCAATACAATATCCAGTTCGAGCTTCGCTTCGTTTTGCTAAGCAAGATGTACGATGAAAGGAGTATGATCTATCGGTTCGGGGTGGTGCGAGAGAAGATCTGCAATTACCTCTTGTGCTGTTTGAGCCAGATAAGTATGATGATTTCTACAACATGGCACTCAAGCAAGAAGCAGCACAGCTCAAGTGCGAGGCTTCTAAGAAGAGAATCAGGGATGCAGTTCAGTCCTCCTCGTCCTCTCAAGTGGCAGCCAAGCAGCAGAAGTTTTATCTGCCCCCTCCTCCGTTCCGTCAGCCTTACCAGCAGAAGAACTCAGGTGGCCGTGGATCTTCCCACCCACCCAACCCAAGCTATCAGAACAAGTCTAATTCTCAAGCTCCAAGGTCAAGTGCTCCTTACCACCGTCCGCTCTCTGAGGTCACTTGCAACAAGTGTCAGCAGAAGGGTCACTATGCGAACAAGTGCTTCAACCAGAGGCGTCTTCGCCTCCTCCTCTGTGAAATCTTCCAGCAATGCGGTGGTCAAGCATAATCCAAAGTATGCCAAGGTCAATATGATGAATGCAGCTCAAGCGGAGGAATCTTCGATGTGATAATGGGTAATCTCTCGATTAATGATATTCTGCAAAAGTCTTATTTGATCTTGGTGCATCGCATTCTTTCATGTCATATCCTTTTGCATGAAGCACAATTTTGATCAGAGAATTGTCTAAAGCTATGCAAGTTATTTCTCCGGCTAAGCGTTTGAGCTCTAGCATGATGGTTCGAATGTTTCTATCAAGATGGGCGATTATAGATTTCTGGCTAAACCAATTGTTCTTGGTGACTCGGATATTGATCTTATTCTCGGAATGGGTGGCTTTCTCGGCACAAAGCTCAAATTGATTGTGCTGCGGAAATTCAATTGACTCATTCTTCTAATGATGTGATCATCTATGCCTCTCGTGATGAAACTATTGGTTGTTTTCTCTCAATGAGAAGGGCGAATTGAATGCCATCTCTCGATTCGATCGTTTGTGAGTACCAAGATGTCTTTCGGAAGAGCTTCGGGTATGCCTCCTCATCGGCCGGTCGAGTTCGTTATCGATCTTGAGCGAACCTTGAACCCGTTTGTAAGCGTCCATATAAGCTTGGACTGATGAGCTGAGGAATTGAAGAAGCAGCTCGATGAACAAGAGCGTCTGGGTTTGATCGGACCGAGTTCATCTCCTTGGGGTTGTGGTGTTCTTTTGTCCGGAAGAAGGATGGCTCCGACCGACTTTGTGTCGATTACCGTCCATTGAATAAGAAGACAATCAAGAACAAGTATCCACTTCCCAACATCAATGAGCTTTTCGAGCAACTCAAAGGTGCTACGGTGTTCTCTAAGCTTGACCTTCGTATGGGGTATCATCAGATTCGCATTCGTGAACAAGATATTCCCAAGACAAACATTCGAACAAGCTTTGGTTCTTATGAATATCTTGTCATGTCTTTCGGCCTTGTCAATGCTCCTCCAACTTTCTCTCGGATGATGAACTTCATATTCAATCCTTACACCAATGAATTCGTCTTGGTCTATCTTGATGATATTTTGGTCTTCTCCAAGAATAAGAAGGATCATGCCAAACATTTGCGATTGGTGCTAGACAAGCTCGAGAGTATCAATTCTATGCCAAGTTCTCCAAATGTGAATTCTGGCTTGATGAAGTGCTTTATCTTGGTCATATCATCTCGCCAAGGGCATCGCTGTTGATCGAGAAGGTGTCCGCAATTGTGAATTGGGAACCTCCTCGGAATGTCAAGCAGCTCCATGATTTTCTTGGTCTTGCAAGCTATTGCGAAGATTTGTTGAGAACTTCTCCAAGATTGCAAAGCCTCTTTCCAACCTTCTCGAAGCGGTGAAGTATATCGGTCTCCCGAGTGTGGCGTTGCTTTCAATACTCTCAAAGAGAAACTCGTCACAGCTCTGTTACGACTCCTCTGATGAATCCAAGCCTTATGAAGTGTTACGTGATGCTTCCTTCAAGGTCTCGGTGCTGTGTTAATGCAAGAGAAGAGAGTTGTGGCTTATACCTCTACTTGATTGAAGCCCAACGAGAAGAACTACCCCACTCACGATCTTGAGTTGGCGGCGATTGTCCATGCTTTGATTACGTGGAGACATCTCTTGTTGGGAAGGAAAGTGGACATTTTCACCGATCACAAGAGTCTCAAGTACATCTTCACTCAGCCTAACCTCAACCTCGAGGCAGACTCGATGGGTGAAATGATTCAAGAGTACAACCCAAGTATTGAGTATACTCCGGCAAAGCCAATGTCATTGCAGATGCTTTGAGCAGGAAAGCTTATCGCAGTCTAATCCTCAAGCCCTTTCAGCGGATCTCGTGAATCTTTCATAAGCTGAATCTTCAAGTTGTTCCTCAAGGCTTTCTTGCCAACCTCATAGTCTCTCCTACTTTGGAAGATCAGATTCGTGAGGCTCAACTTCTGGATGCCATGGTGAAGAAAGTGAAGCGTGGTATCGACAAGGGCATTTCCAAGTACAAGTGCTTCCATGTTGATGACAAAGACACTCTGTTCTTTGAGGACGGATTGTGGTTCCTAAGGGTGATCTGCGAAAAGTCATTATGAGCGAGGCTCACAATTCGCTTCTATCCATTCATCCTGGAAGTACGAAGATGTACCATGACCTCAAGCAGTCATATTGGTGGACTCGAATGAAGCGAGAGATTGCTCAATTCGTGAATGAGTGTGATGTCTGCGGAAGAGTGAAAGCGAGAACACCAAAGACCAGCTGGTCTCCTTCAACCTCTTGCTATTCCTGAATGGAAGTTTGATCATATTGAAATGGACTTCGTGACGGGTTTCCAAAGTCCAAGCGTGGAAATGATGCTATCTTCGTTGTCATTGACAAGCTTACTAAAGTGGCTCATTTTCTTCCTATCAAAGAATCCATCACTGCAGCTCGGTTGGCGAGCTATACACCTCGAGATTGTCTCTTTGCACGGTATTCCTCAAGTGATCTCTTGGACCGTGGCAGCATCTTTACCTCCAAGTTCGGGATTCTTTTGAAGGCCATGGGCACCAACATTCGTTTCAGCACAGCTTTCCATCCTCAAACAAGTGGCCAAGTCGGCGAGTTAATCAAATTCTTGAAGATATGCTCGGGGCTTGTGTCATTTCCTTCGGTATGAAGTGGGAAGATTGTCTTCCATATGCGAGTTCTCTTACAACAACAGCTTCCAAGCGAGTTGGGCAAGGCCCCATTGAAATTCTCTATGGCGAGAAAGTGCCGTACTCCTCTCAATTGGTGCGAGTCGGTGAGCGCCAACTTCTTGGCAATGACTTGATCACGAAGCGGAAGAAATGTGCAAGGTCATTCGTGAGAATCTCAAAGCAGCATAATCGCGCGGAAGAGCTATTATGATGATAAGCACCGTGATGTGACTTTTGAAATCGGAGACCATGTCTACCTCCGCGTCTCTCAATGAAAGGCACTCGTAACCCGGTATCAAAGGAAGCTTGCCCCTAGATCGTGGGTCCTTTCAAGATCATTGGGAAAAGAGGCGATCTCGCCTATCAACGAGCTTCCATCCAACTTTGCAAGCGTGCGATGTGTTTCACGTGTCACAGCTTCGCAAGTGCTTCAAGACTCTGAGCGCACTATCAACTTCAAGAGATTGACCTTCAAGAAGATCTCTCTTATCGTGAGCACCCGTTGCTATTCTTGAAGAAACCGAGCGCAAGACTGCAACAAGTCAATCAAATTCCTGAAAGTGAAGTGGTCACACCATTCCGACCGAGAAGCTACACGGGGCGTGAGGATCACCTCCGTTCGAGTATCCGGAGTTCTTTCAGTCCTAGATCTGGGGCGAGATCCTCTTGTAGTGGTGGAGTGTTGTAACACCCTGGATGTAAACTTCCCCTTTTTGGGCAATATATCAATTTGACCTCATCCAATTCTTGTGGGTTCTTGTCATGCTTGGCCTCATGTTGTTTTGGTCATGTGGGTTTTCTTTTTCTTTGTTTGCTTCTTTTGCCATATTGCATTTGTGCCTATTGTCATTTTGCATTCCCTTCTTATCATGTGGATGTGGTGTTCTCTTACATGTCATATGGTTGTGGTTTTTCCCCTTGCATGTCATGTGGTTGCATATGCCATCCTCACTTGCATTACCATCCCTCCTTCCTCTACTTCCTTCTCTTTCAAATGCCATATATTCCCTCCTTCAATTAATGTTCATCTCCTCCCTAAAAATCTTGCTTGTTGCACTAAACCTCTCTGCCCAAAAATCTCCTCATTTGAAGTTGTTATGGTCAGGTTCAAAAATGGCACAAGTTTGAAGCATTTTCAAACTTGCATTATTTTTCTACCTTTAAAAATGTCCATTACATTTTATTTAAATAGAGGGGAATTCCAGGAGTGTGGGAATATTCTCCTTTCACTCTAAATCTTTTCTTTTCTCCTGTGCTTCTTTTCTCTCCCTTTTATTTTTGAAAAGGAAAAGGGAGAAGAGGCAGCAACAGCAGCGCAGCCCAGCAGAGCCCTCTCCACAGGCCTCCGGCCTCCCAGCCGGCCCAGTTCCCCTCGAGCCGCAGCCAGAGAGCTCGCGCCAGCCCGCACCTTTCCTCGCCCTGCCTGCGGCGCACCCGCACTTACCCCGATGGATCCCGACCACGTGGCATCGCCCGGCCCCGCTGGCAGCGCCCGGTGCTCCGCACCCACCTTTCCCCTCCTCTCGCGGCGCCATGGGGACCCGAGCTCGGAGAGCACGAGCACGATCCCGTCGCCCTAGCCCCCTTCTTATCCCCTCCGCGTCAAATCGAGCCTAGGGTTTCCCTCTCCCTCTCGCCGCCGCCAGTAAAGAATCCTCCTAGATCGCCGCCCGCTCGGTGCCAGCGCACTGAAACCCGTCTCCGTCGCCCGGCGCTCTCCGGCCACCTCGACCCGGCGGCCCGTGTCTACCTTCTTCCTCGTCGTCGACTACATCCACGACGTCATCTACGGAGGCCCGGTTCGACAAGTTCACCGACGCCACTGCCTTGTCTTCCTCTCGGTCAGAGTTCCCGGCGAGGTTCAGAGGTCGAGCTCGTCGCCGTCAGCCCGTCTCCATCGCCGTTTCCGTGTCCTAGGGTAAGGAGGTATAAACCCCTTCCTCCCTGCTCTTCTTTGTCGTCGCTAGTTCCCCGTAGCGTAGGGTCCGGCCGTGCCTTTGTCGCGCTCACCGTGCTCCGGCATGTTCGAGCTTTTGGAGTTCAGAGTAGTGCCTCCGCGCGTAGTTGCCGCGTTCTTCTTCTCGGGTTCGTCCCTTCCTCTCAGTGGCGTCTTCCGCGCTTTTGCGTCGTGTTCGAGGGCGCGAGCCCTGTAGCCGCCGTTGCCTCGCGGCGCGCGTCGTTCGCTGTCTCTGTTTTCAGATCGGGCATGTTAGTTGGTTAAGTAGACAGCGACCCCGTTCCTACCCGAACTCCCTTCCGTAGCCGAGCTGGTTGATCCCCGCTCTACCACGCGGCGACACTGGTTCGAACGGTAGCGCCACTTCTCCCCCCTTTTTTTTGTTTTCTGTTTTCGTTTTCTCCGGTGCGTTCTCTCTGCAGCTTCAGTAGTTAAGCCCCGAGCCTCTCCTTCTGTCAGTCGCCGCGCTCCAGCCCAGTGGTAACAGGGGAGGGTTTCCACCGGGGAGACCCGGGTTCGAATCCCCCCTGGGGCTCTTTTTCTCCCCCCTTTTAGAACCCATGTTTCACCCCTGTCTCTATGACAGTGGGGCCTGCATGTCAGCCTCTCAGCGTTCCCCCCTTGTGTATATTTTTTTTTCTGTTTTCCCTAGTTTCCTTTTCCAGCATTGCTACCTGTCTGTTTTAGGCATGTCCAAATCTGGACATTTCCAAATATGGAAATTGCCACTTCTGTTAGTTTCCTTTTTAGGCAGGTTTTAACTTGTTGTTTTTGTGATGTTTTCCCTAATGCAACCCTAACATATTATATATGTTTTTGGGGTAGAAAAATCCCACCAACTCAGTGGTGTCATTGGTTTTTGCATTTGGGCAAGTTTGTGATCATGTCCTTTTGCTTCATGGTTAGGTGTTGTTTTCATTGTGCATATTTAGTTGATTTGTGCTATGAGCTAGTTTTGTGCACATGCATGGTTTTGTTTCTTCATGCTGTTATCGTAGGTTTCTCACCATTCTTGTTTTGCCCGTCATATCCAACCCGTGCATCCGTTTCCGGTGATCTCTATATCGATTTCTAACGAAATCATCTCATCTTTCCGATGGCATGCTTGGTTTGCCAAGATGATGCCTGGGTTCCCATTCACCTTCCGGAGTGCACATACGCTTTGCATATCACATCATTGCATTTCATGTCATGTTGCATCATGTTGATTGTGCCTTGCACCGTGATTTATTGTGGTCCCTTGTTGTTGTTGCTTTGGGTAGAGCCGGGAGACGAGTACGCTTACGAGGAACCTGTTGAGAACGTTTTCGAGGATCAAGCTTTCGACAACTCTGAGAACATTGCAGGCAAGATGATCATACCCTCGAAATCACTTCTATCTTTGCTATGCTAGTTGCTCGCTCTTTTGCTATGCCTATGCTGCGATGCCTACCACTTGCTATATCATGCCACCCATAATGCCATGTCAGCCTCTAACCAACCTTTCCTAGCAAACCGTTGATTGGCTATGTTACCGCTTTGCTCAGCCCCTCTTATAGCGTTGTTAGTTGCAGGTGAAGCTGAATTTGTTCCTTGTTGGAACATGGAGATGCTGTTCCTCTTTGGAACATGTTTACTTGTTGAGGATATCACAATATATAAATATATCTGCTATGTTTAACACATCTATATACTTGGTAAAGGGTGGAAGGCTCGGCCTTATGCCTGGTGTTTTGTTCCACTCTTGCCACCCTAGTTTCCGTCATACCGGTGTTATGTTCCTTGATTTTGCGTTCCTTACGGTTGGGTGATTTATGGGACCCCTTGACAGTTCGCTTTGAATAAGACTCGTCCAAAGCAAGCCCAACTTTGGTTTTACCATTTGCCACCTAAGCCTTTTCCCCGGTTTTCGCGAGCCGAGGGTCATCTTTATTTTAAACCCCGGACCGGTGCTCCTTGAGTGCTTGGTCCAAATCGAAGCTACTGCGGGGCCACCACGGGAAACTCGAGGCTTGGTTTTACTCGTAGCTAGTCTCATCCGGATGTGCCACGAGAACGAGATATGTGCAGCTCCTATCGGGATTTGTCGGCTGTCGGGCGGCTTTGCTGGTCTTGTTTTATTGCTGTCGAAATGTCTTGTAGTCCGGGATTCGAGATTGATCGGGTCTTCGGTAGAAGAATATCCTTCGTTGACCGTGAGAGCTTATAATGGGCTAAGTTGGGACACCCTGCAGGTATTATCTTTCAAAGCCGTGCCCGCGGTTATGAGGCAGATGGGAATTTGTTAATGTCGGTTGTAGATAACACAAAGATGACCTCAAATAAAATACACATCAACGCGTGTGTAACGTGATGGTCTCTTCTCGTGAGTCCGGAAGTGAACACGTGTTGGAGTTATGTCGGCGTAAGTAGTTCAGGATCACTTCTTGATCAATACTAGTTTCACGACCGTGCTTTGCTTCTCTTCTCGCTCTCTTTTGCGATGTAGCCACCATATATGCTAGTCGCTTGCTGCAGCTCAACTTTACTACCATGTCCTCCCTAAAGCTTAAATAGTCTTGATCTCGCGGGTGTGAGATTGCTGAGTCCCGTGACTCACGATTACTTCAAACACAGTTGCGAGGTTCGATGAGGCCGGTCAGATGATTCCACCGAGCTCAAGTGGGAGTTCGACGAGGGCGTGGTCGTTACTATGTGTCGTTTCAGATGATCGTAGTGGTGCCCAGTTGGGACGATTCGGGATCTGTATTAGCTTGTGGGTGTCTTCTTTTATTTTGGTTCCGTAGTCGGACCTTGAGTGTTCTCTGAATGATGTATGTTTAATTATGTACTGTGTGACGTGGCGATTGTAAGCCAACTATGTACCTTTCTCCCTTAAATTATTACATGGGTTGTGTGAAGATTACCTCACTTGCGACATTGCTTTCAATGCGGTTATGCCTCTAAGTCGTGCCTCGACACGTGGGAGATATAGCCGCATCGGGGGCGTAACAAAGTATTCCCAACAGGATTGTAGGCTAGACAGCCTGTTGGATGATATAGAAGAGGAATTTAGTCAGTCTAAATGACTATGTAATTAAAGTGACATGTACAATGCCTTCTAGCCGGATTGTAAATCATTTGTCATGGCGGACCTTTTCGCTTCAACCTCGGGACCCTATAGTCCGGAGTGTATCCGAATACCCGCTCAGTTATATAAGAACCGGGGTATGCGTGGAAACCAGGCGTAGGGGTCATTAGTGCTTGAACAGACAAGTACCCAACTATTTATGTTATATTACATGGGTAGTAAGAAACATCTTCCAAGGAGAATAGTTCCGTTAAGGGTTCCTTTCCCTGGGTACGCATGCCCTAAAGTGCATGTCCGGACTGCGAGAAGAGAAGCAGGCAAAAACATCTGGGGGCACATATGGAAAATAGATAAAAATCATCTTTTGTTCACTGACCGAATATTCCCTTAAGAACGCTAGCTTTCGGCTTCACCGGTCGAGGTACACATCCGTGACCCGCGATAACAATAATCGCAGAGGTGCTCCCCTTATGCCCTAGCGAATTAGCGGAGGCGTGGGGCATAAATACAAGAGCCAGGCAACCCAGCTTGGCCAAAACTTAATCATACCGATGCATATAATGGCGAAGAAAAGGTACATGCGGAAGAAAGACACATGTGCTGGGCATGAAGCCCGGATAAATAATTAAGCTTCTGTGTAAGAAGCCCCCAGGTATAATGAGCGCGGTTAGCGCATCAATAGTGTGCAAGCAAGGCACAAATTGGCCCTTAAAGGCCTTGAGAAAGGAAAAAGGAAAGAAAGAAAGAAAAGACAGATAATGTATATGCAAAAAATGGACAGAGGAAGGAGACAAACATAGAGTCCGGCACTAGGTGTAGAATCTTCGGAGCCTGGCTGTGTTCCATGGGTTCGGCTCAAGTCGATTATCCGATGCATCCCGCAGACGGTACGCTCCACCGGTCAGAACTTGGTCAATGATGAAGGGACCCTCCCATTTGGGCTCGAGCTTGGTCTTTTTCTTCTCCGGCAGGCGTAGAACTAGCTAGCTCGCGAACGTTATAAGTTTTGGCCCGTACTTCTCTGCTTTGGTATCTTCGAGCCTGTTGCTGATAGAATGCGAAACGGGCTTTTGCCACGTCGCGCTCCTCCTCCAGGGTGTCCAGACTGTCCTGCCGATTGATCTCGGCTTCTCTTTCTTCGTACATGCGCACTCGAGGTGAGTCATGAATTATGTCGCAGGGCAGGACCGCCTCTGCGCCGTACACCATAAAGAAGGGTGTGTATTCGGTAGTACGATTTGGCGTGGTCCGCAGCCCCCAGAGTACGAAGTCGAGCTCCTCCACCCAGTGTGTGTTAGATTCCTTTAGGGACCGAACTAATCTAGGTTTGATGCCGCTCATGATAAGACCATTTGCTCGCTCGACTTGACCGTTAGTTTGTGGGTGATAGACAGAAGCATAATCGAGCTTAATGCCCATGTTTTTGCACTAGAGTTTTACCTCGTCGGCAGTGAAGTTCGTGCCGTTGTCAGTGATGATGCTGTGGGGGACACCATAACGGTGTACAACCCTGGATATGAAGTCTATCACCGGTCCGGATTCGGCCGTTTTAACAGGTTTGGCTTCTATCCATTTGGTGAATTTATCCACCATGACCAGTAAGTATTTTTTCTTATGCGTTCCCCCTTTAAGGGGTCCAACCATGTCAAGCCCCCAGACCGCAAAGGGCCAGGTAATGGGGATAGTTTGGAGGGCGGTGGGCGGCATATGGCTTTGGTTTGCAAAAAGCTGGCAACCAACGCAGCGTTGGACCAAGTCCTGTGCATCTGCCCGGGCCGTCGGCTAATAAAAACCTGTATGGAAGGCCTTGCTTACAAGGGCCCGGGCTGCGGCGTGGTGGCCGCCGAGTCCGGCATGAATTTCTGCCAGAAGCTTCCGCCCTTCCTCTTCGAAGATGCACCTTTGAAGGACTCCGGTAGTGCTTTTCTTATAAAGCTCTCCCTCATGGACCCTGTAGGACTTATATCGCCGCACTATGCAGCGTGCCTCATTTTGGTCCTCGGGAAGGCCCTGCCTAGTTAGGTAGGCCAGGAATGGTTCTGTCCACGGGGCGATGATGGAAATTATTACGTGGGCTGAAGGTGTTATTTCGGCGGCAGGGCCTCCGATTATGTCAGAGTGTTCGGTATCGGGCATTGTGGCTGGGTCCGGACTATTGTTACCGGTGTCCCCTTCCCATACCACGGATGGCTTAAACAGCCTCTCCAAGAAGATGTTGGGTGGGACCGCGTCGCGTTTTGCGCCGATGCGGGCGAGGATATCTGCCGCCTGATTGTTTTCCCTAGCCACATGGTGGAATTCGAGCCCCTCGAATCGAGCTGACATTTTGAGGACGGCGTTGCGATAGGCCGCCATTTTCGGATCCTTAGCATCGAAGTCTCCATTTATTTGGGATATTGCGAGGTTCGAGTCCCCACGCACCTCCAAGCGTCGAATGCCCATGGAAACTGCCATCCGAAGACCATGCAGCAGGGCCTCGTATTCAGCTGCGTTGTTGGAGTCTGTATACAGTATCTGGAGTACGTATTGAACTGTATCTCCGGTTGGGGACGTCAGGACGACGCCAGCCCCCAGACCAGCCGGCATTTTAGAGTCGTCGAAGTGCATGATCCCATTGGAGTATGCACCATACTCTTTAGGGAGTTCAGCTTCCGTCCATTCGGTGACAAAGTCGGCCAATACTTGCGACTTAATGGCTCGCCGAGGTTTGTATGTTATGTTGAACGGGAGGAGCTCAATGGCCCATTTGGCAATCCGGCCCGTGACGTCACGGTTGTTTATAATATCACTAAGTGGCACTTCCGAGGCCACTGTAATTGAACACTCTTGAAAGTAGTGTCGCAGCTTCCGGGATGCCATGAATACCGCATAGGCTATCTTTTGATAATGTGGGTACCGTGATTTGCATGGAGTGAGGACAATGGATACATAATATACCGGCTTTGAAGGGGGAATTTATGTCTGTCCGTTTCTCGTTCGACGATGAGCACTGCGCTTACAACCTGATGAGTTGCCGCAATGTACAACAGCATTGGTTCGCCAATGTTTGGCGCGGCCAGGATTGGGTTGGTTGCCAGTATGGCTTTTATTTCTTCCAATCCGGCTGTGGCAGCATCCGTCCACTCGAAGTGTTCGGTGCGCCGGAGGAGGCGATAAAGGGGTAATGCCTTTTCTCCTAAGCGGGAGATAAAGCGGCTTAGAGCCGCCACACATCCGGTTAATTTCTGGATTTGTTTGAGGTCCATTGGGATAGCCAACTGTGACAGAGCTTGGATTTTGGCTGGATTTGGTTCAATTCCTCTACTGGAGACAATGAAGCCCAGGAGCTTTCCGGCCGGTACGCCGAAAATGCATTTTTCCGGATTGAGCTTGATGGCGTATGTTCGGAGGTTGTCGAACGTGAGCCTCAAGTCGTCTATTAGAGAGTCGACGTGTTTGGTTTTAACAACCACATCATCTATGTATGCCTCCACTGTTTTGCCGATCTGTTTTTCCAGACATGTCTGAATCATGCGCTGATATGTTGCGCCGGCGTTTTTGAGCCCAAAAGGCATTGTGTTGAAACAGAAGGGGCCGTATGGTGATGAATGTTGTTGCAGCTTGGTCAGACTCCGCCATCTTGATTTGGTGATAGCCGGAGTATGCGTCGAGGAAACACAATGAATCGTGTGCTGCGGTAGCATCGATAATTTGATCGATGCGGGGGAGGGGGAAGGGATCCTTTGGGCAGGCCTTGTTGAGGTCCTTGAAATCGACACATAGGCGCCAAGATTTGTCCTTCTTTGGTACCATCACCAGGTTTGCTAGCCAGTCCGGATGTTTTATTTCTCTGATGAATACGGCCTCCAATAACTTGGCTAGTTCCTCTCCCATAGCTTGTCTCTTAGGTTCAGAGAAACGCCGAAGAGTCTGCTTGACCGGGTTGAATCCCTTTAGAATATTAAGGATGTGCTCGGCCAGCCTGCATGGGATTCCTGGCATATATGAGGGGTGCCAGGAGAATATATCATGGTTTTGTCACGGCAGATGTCCTCATGAAAGGACTTAGTCGTGGAGCCATCGCTACGGGTTAACTTGAAGGGGTTAAAGCGGACGCAAAGACACAAGAGTTATACTAGTTCGGCCCCTTCGATGAAGGTAAAAGCCTATGTCTAGTTGTGATGGGATTGATGTGGTTTCGATGACTAGGGAGCAGATAAGCTTCGCCTAGGCCTCGAGTTGTTGTCCCTTGAACCGCCCCGGGTCGTCCCCTTATATACATGGGTGACGCCCGTCGGTTCAGAGAATCCCAATCTCCGGTTCATACTCGTATCCGGGTTGGTCTCTCTCTATTCCTAGCTTACAATACAAGTTTACATCCCAGGCCGGTTTACGGCTACAGGATCCAAACCGACTACTGGCCTTGGGCCCTTACTTTCATGCCTCTTGGGCTTTTACACCGTTGAACTATCGATGAAGTTAACCCGGCCCAAATAGGCGGTTTCATCCGATAGTAATATCTAACATTAGGCCCCAGATTGATTTGAACAGGTTCATGTCAATCCTTGATGAAAAACCTTCATCTTCAATACCTTCTTGAAATCGCTGAACCGCCGTGACGTCACCTTCTCAAGTTGCTGTAAACCGGCATGACGTCCCCATAAAAATAACATCCATGATACCTTCTTTGTTTAACAGATCCGCAATAATCAAGGCGCCAGCTCTGCTTCCTAGATTTGTGGTTCCTTGATTCACGCGCCTGACACAGGTATCTTGCCTTATAAATAGGACAGAAGGGTCATTCCTTTTCTCCCCTCCGTCCTCTTTCTCTTCGTCTTCCCCGCGTCGCTAGCCTCGGAGCTCCGCCGCCTCCGTCGACCTCTGCACCGTCTTGAGCCGCTGCATCAACCTGAACGCACCAGAGAAAACGCAGCTTTCTTCCGCATCTCCTCGACTCAGGTAAGTCCTCGGTTCCCCTCGACCTATATCCGTTCTAGGGTTTCTTGTTCTTGCCGTGCTCCATGAACTGTTCATGCTTATACCAGACTCCTGGATAGATCTGTGACACCTTGCTCTGATTAGTAGTAGCTTTTAGGATCCACCTGTAGTCTCGTGCCCACGTTATAGATCTCACACATTATCTCCTGTTTATGGCATCAAAACTGCTCTGCTTTATTCCTCTTTTTTTTTAGATATTTTTCTTCCTTTCTGATCTGGCTTCAAATCCTTCGTTGTAGAGAAATCTTGCGAAACCTGTTTCTGCACACTTAGCCGTTCGCAATCTCAATTGCTTTCAATATTTAGACCAGGCGGTTTAACTTAACATAGAAAAAATTAAGTAAACCGGTATACACCATTAGTCCCCGTGTTGAACCGCCAGAATTCCTTAACCAAACACTGTTGCTTCATAGAACGCCGGTTTAGATGTATTTGTCTCCGATTTAGCATTATACACCGGTTCTCTCTTTGTCCCAACACATTTCTTGAACCGGATTGATATTTTTGTAGATGGCCAAACAAGTATATGAGTGCAATGGCGCCTTCCGTGTCACGAAACTCAATTAAACAATCTTGTCTGACCGGGCGCTTTAAGCGATAAAATACTATCCATTGGAGGGTTCACGGCAGCGAATGTCCACCCACACCTCAAGAAGGAGAGATTGTAGTTTTCGCAGATCACTTAGCCCGGGGTTTTAACCCACTTGGCTCAAAATTTTACCGGGATGTGTTAGCCAATTTTCAACTCCGTCCGCAAGATACAGGCCCCAATTCTGTTACCAACATTTGTCACTTCCAAGTGCTTTGTGAGGCATACTTTCAGGAAGAGCTCACAGTAGAACTGTTTAGAGACTGCTTCCATCTAAACCGCCACACAGAATTCACCGATGGGCCCAACACAGAATTGGGTGGTGTGGCGATTCAGAAAAGAAAGGAGGTCACTTATCCTCATGTCAAACTGCACAGCCACCCCAAGGAATGGAATCAAACATGGTTTTATTGCAGAGACACCTCACCTGCCAATGAGAATCCTTTACCCGGTTTTCGTCCGGAGCGACTCAGTAATACACATCCCTTCCCGCAAAGATTAACCGCCAATGAGAGAAGTAAATATGCTCCTCAACTCTCCAAGCTCGAGCCTTCATGGCCAATGGTTTAACGAATTGATCTCGACGCTGTTGGATATCATGGAGCATACTGCCCTCTCCCAGCTACGGTTTAATGTGTGAATATCTTTGGTTGTGTCGGCGACCCTCCGACACATTAATATCCAGCTCACCGATGTGAGGTCCTTTGAAGCGGTGAAGAAAATGTTGAATGAACCGGAACACCTCTGTGTCCGAACCGGTCCGCTCCCCTTCGTGCCATCAACAAACCACCATCGTAAGACTTGACTATTTTTACTGAATATATTACTGTTATTTCTGACATCATTTTTAACATCAACTGCTGCTTAATCAGGGTGATGATCCATTCTGGAGCAAGAAACGTCCACAAGAGAAACAGGAGAAACCAGACAAGCCGGAAAAACCAATCCGGCAACAGACCAAGGTTGTCAAGAAGACTGCTCATAAGAGAAAAACCACTGCATCTTCCGATCCGGCTGTGGATGATGATGTGGGTAATCCGGACCTTGAGGTAGAACTTGATTCACTTGGCTTACTTTTCACACGCCTAATTAATGATGATATTTTCCAGGATAATGCTGAAGCCAGTAATGCCAATGATGTAGAGGTAACCATTCTCTCCTTTGACTCAAGTCCTTTGCCTTCATTAAAAATCCGTCGGGCAAACTGGAAAGTTAAATTTTCTCATCCCCTTGCTTACTTGGATCCCAAATTTTTTATGAAGACTCAACAACATGAAGTTCGCCGCACAACTCGGCACAGCGGCCAGGTAGTTACCTCCGCCGATTTACCGAACAGTCCGGTTCGGAATCGTCGTTCAGAGGTCTCTAATTTGCTTGTCAGTGCTTACCCTAAAGCGGGCTGTTTTCGTCAACCCCTTAATCCATCTGACCGATTATCGGGTCACTTCCCACTACTCATCTGGCGAGTCATCACTACTCATTGCCACCGCTTAAAAGCGGTGCTTGGGTAAGTTATACATTTCATATTGTTTCTCTTGCATCATTGTGTAGTATATGCGTGTTGACTATTATTGTGCTTTTTCAGGGCCAAGCCTAGGCCAAGCAAAAAGGCTCGTCTGGAAAAAACGGCCGACGAAGAGACTGCCCCTGAATCGGACAGCGCCCCAAATCCTGAAGCGGCTATCTGTGAAAATACGCCCATTGATCCGCCCTTTGCAAGACGGCGATTTTTTCTTTGAAGAAGGCACGTTAACACCTCCTTCCTGCTGACCAGCCCAGAAGCCCAACCCGGATTGAAAAATCCACCAGTCCAATCCGGCCTGCTGACAAAACGACTGTCCCTGGTCAAACCGGTGATACCAAGGACGATGATGTTGTGATTACTGGTTTTGGCCATAGCGAACCGGGTAATCCGACCGCTTTAGCCAAACATTCTACCAAAGAGGAATTTGCCACCATGAACAAAGGCAAGTGGGATGTTGATCTGGCAACTTACACCGCTCTGAACCCCCAAGACCTTCATTCTGGTTACTTGAACCGGCTGTATACCAGCCGTGATTATGAAGCTGGCTTGGTGAAGATGATGAAAGAAAAATTCAAGGTAACCTCCATGTTCTTTTCCGCTAGGATATTTCAATTTCTGTTAACTCCCCTAGCCCCCAAGGGCCGGTTCAACTTAGCGTAGTTAAACCGGGACTGTAATTCAGATCGCCGCTTCAGAACATGTTTGAGCAAATAGCCATTAGCCCCCAAGTGCCAAGTTGAATACTTGTATTGAGCTTGGGACTTTGTGATTTTATTGGCAGAGGAAGATTAAATATGCATTAGCCCCCAAGTACCAAGTGTATGACTGGTTATGCACTTGGGACTTGTAATGAAGATATTTAACATGCTCCCTTTTTGTTGCAGAATGAGATACGCCATCAAGCCTCACAAATCAGTTATCTTCAAGAAAATCTGAAAACTCAACAAGCAGAAACCTCCAAGGCCAAGGATGAGCTGAAAACCGCCTTGATTACTATGGAGCAGCTCAAGGAGTGGTTCAAGTCTGAGCGGGCCGGCTGGGATACTGAAAAGGCCGCTTTAACCAAAAAGGCTGAAAACGCTGAAGCTGCCCTTAAACCGGTGGTGGATGAGCTGACCAGCGTGAAGCGGCAGGTGCATGCCATGATTGCTGCTATCTTTGGTAAGCTTCCTTTGACTTCTGCGATAACTTGGCCTTTCTTATGATAAGTCCGGTTTGTGATTTCTCTTGTAATGCCATAGGCACACGCATTGGTCACTTGGGGTCAGACGTTCGGATGAAATTGAAAGCTACCTACACTTTAATAGAGCAGCTGTACACTGGAGCGCAGCGGATCATCTCTACTGCATCACATAACAATCCGGCACCCTCCTTAATTCAAGATACTCTTAGGAGGTTGTAAATGCTTCCCGCCTGGATTGAAGAGCTGAAGAAATCTGCTGCTTGAACCGGCGCCATTAACGCCTTAATCCGGGCCAAAGCGTGGGTGCCAGATTTCGATCCTGTTGAAGCAGCTCAGGGCTATCCCAGTTTGAAGGAAGACGGTTCAGAGTTTAATGAGGATGATTTGAGAGCGATAAACCGGGCGGTGCGCCCTCTGGCTTGCCAATTGGCCGAAGAGGCAAACTTGTCGCATTACCAAGCTCAATATGACGATCAGAACAAACGAGTAGTTGCACCGATTCCTGAAGCGGAGAATCTGATCCCCCCGATCCGTAAGCATACTTACGCTCCTGATATTTACCCATCTTCCCTGATCCATGAGGAGGCTGTCTTTCAAGCTTTAATGGGAATCGTTGGACCCATTGTTGACTTCGGCCGGTGGGTAGAGATGAAGAAGTGAAGCGGCGCAGACGACCCACAACCATCGGATCGGGCGGCGAGCAAGCATGAACCAGAAGCCGGTTTGAATAGCTGCTTCATTATATTCCGCCGAAAAAACAATGATCTTATTTGGGCACCATGTTGCCTTGTAATAGGATAGCCCACACTCTTGCTTTGAATGTGCCTTCGTGCATAGGTGCTGATATCGTTGCTTGAATGATCGAAATTTTCAATCTATATTGCCTGCAGTCACAAAGTCTTAAACCGCCACAGCGGTTTTGTGCCGCTAACTGGCTTGTGACATTCATATATATATGAAATGAAATGGTGAGGTATACAATCAAAATTTGTGATGCAAAATACCTGCCATCGCTGGGCATAAAGTTGGCTTAGCCAATCTTGAAGCGGAGGTTGTAGAAACCCTTACCATCAAAGGAGAAAAAAGAGCTCTTGTATTTATAATGCCGGTTTACAGCGTAAACCGCGGCGGGTCATGATAAGCCCCCCCTGTTACTCCATATTGGGATGTTAACAGAAAAAGTCAAACCGGTGAAATTATCTCCAGATTTAAAAAATCGACCGAATTTCGTCAATTGACAGCTTGAACCGGTACAAAAATGTTGTTGGTTTAAAAAAACAACAAAAATCAAATAATAGTTACGGAAAGACATGGAAGCAAAGGCAATGATAAACCATTTGCAAAAAAGAAGGATTTACTGAGCCGATCAGATGGTGTTACCATGGTCGGACAGGATCAAGCTCCCTATAAGGTGTAGCCATGATTCAAGTCAGCCAGGTCCCCAACTGAAACCGTGGCATTATGCCGATCAAGTGGCGTGGCAATGGTTCGGGTTCGACCAAGCCCCCAAGTGACTCTATGGCCTTAGGTCGATCAAGAGGCATGACTGGTTCAGACTTGACCATGTCCCCAAGTGATCTGGTGGCTTTCGCCTATCAAAAGGTGTTGCATTGGTTCGGACACGACCAAGCCCCCAAGTGATATCACAAAGCTTTTTGAAAAGCAAACTCAGGAGGTAAACCGGAGGCCGTTTTAAAACAGAACAACTCCATGTAACCACACATGATGTAACAGACCAGACACCCCGCTTTAGCTGAGGCTCCGGTTTATTACTTTATTCATAATATAAACACTGTCATAATATGTACATAAGTAGAGCCGATGGCTCAGGTATAATAAGGCCGAAGATGAGCTATGTTCCACGGCCTGTTGGTCTCCTCCTCTGACGTGCGTGAGTCTTTATGCTCTCGAATATCGATCAGATAGTATGACCCATTGTGAAGATTCTTGCTGACCACGAAAGGTCCCTCCCAAGGCAGGGATAACTTGTGCATATCAGTCTGGTCTTGGATGAGCCGAAGCACCAAATCTCCTTCTTGAAAAGTTCGGTTCGACCCGGTGACTATGGTAACGACGAAGATCCTGTTGGTAAATCACCGAGCGGGCAGCTACTATGTCACGCTCTTCATCCAACCGAACCAAAGCGTCCTGCCGTGTCGTCTCGTTGTCCGCTTCAACATAAGCTGCCACACGAGGTGAGTCATGACGGATGTCACTGGGGAGAACCGCCTCCGCTCCATAGACCATAAAGAACGGTGTGTATCCCGTGGATCTGTTAGGCGTAGTGTTGATACTCCATAACACCGACGGTAGCTCTTCTACCCAACAACCCGGTGTCCTCTGCAAAGGGACCATAAGCCGGGGCTTGATGCCTCTCAAGATCTCTTGATTAGCCCTTTCCGCCTGACCATTGGATTGTGGGTGGGCTATCAAGAAACGCTGCGGATGTGCTCACGTTCGCAGAACTCTTTCATGGCACCTTTGGACAAATTGGTACCATTATCTGTGATGATACTGTGTGGAAAGCCAAACCAGAAAATCACCTTTTTGATGAACTGAACCGCCGTAGCCACGTCACACTTGCTAACAGGTTCTGCCTCCACCCACTTTGTAAATTTGTCAACCGCCACCAGGAGGTGGGTCTTTTTGTCCTTGGACCTCTTAAAAGGCCCAATCATATCCAGCCCCCAAGTCGCAAACGGCCAAGTAATTGGAATCATCCTCAATTCTTGGGCCGGTACATGAGCACGTCTAGAAAACTTTTGGCAACCATCACATCGTCTGACCAGATCTTCCGCATCAGCATGTGCAGTCAACCAATAGAAACCGTGGCGGAGCGCTTTAGCCACCAAGGATTTTGAACCGGCGTGGTGGCCACAATCTCCTTTGTGGATCTCACGCAATATTTCACAGCCTTCCTCAGGGGACACACAACGTTGAAACACCCCTGATACGCTGCAATGATGTAATTCACCATTAACAATGGTCATAGACTTAGATCGCCGGACTATCTGCCGAGCCAACGTCTCATCTTCTGGTAACTTGCCCCGGTTCATGTACGCAAGATAAGGGAGCGTCCAATCCGGAGTGACGTGAAGAGCTGCCACCAATTGAGCCTCCGGATCAGGAATAGCCAAATCCACTTCACCAGGGAGCTTGACCGACGGGTTGTGCAGCACGTCCAGAAAAACATTGGGCGGGACCGGTTTGCGTTGAGAGCCCAACCGGCTTAAAGCGTCCGCCGCTTCATTCTTCCGACGGTCCACGTGGTCCACCTGATAGCCCTTGAAATGACCTGCGACGATATCCACCTCACGATGATATGCCGCCATGAGTGGGTCCTTGGAATCCCAAGTGCCAGACACCTGTTGAACCACTAGGTCCGAATCACCGAAGCACTTAACCCGGCTTAGATTCATCTCCTTAGCCATCCGGAGACCATGGAGCAAGGCTTCATACTCAGCTGCATTGTTAGTACAAGGAACATTAGGCGAAGAACGAACAAAACTTGTCACCTCGTGGGGAAGTCAAGACGACTCAAATTTCGAGCCTCCAATTGCCGGGATCCGTCAAAATGGATGGTCCAATATGTGTGATCCGGTTTTTCTTCGGGTGCTTGCAACTCCATCCAATCATTAATGAAATCCACAAGTGCTTGAGATTTCACCGCCGTTCGAGGCACGTACTTCAGACCGTGCGGCCCAAGCTCTATAGCCCACTTAGCAATCCGCCGATCGCATCGGTTCTCGTATGATATCGCCTAAGGGAGCAGAACTGACCACCGTGATGGGGTGCCCTTGGAAATACTGCTTCAGCTTCCGGCTTTCCATAAAAATCCCATATACCAGCTTCTGCCAATGTGGATACCTTTGCTTAGATTCAATAAGTACCTCGCTGATATAATACACCGGACGTTGAACCGGATGCTCCTTCCCTGCCTCCTTCCGCTCCACCACAATGGCCACGCTAACCGCCCTGGCATTAGCAGCAACATATAGTAGAAGCGGCTCCTTGTCAATGGGAGCGGCGAGCACAGGCGGGTTGGCCAATTGCCGCTTTAAGTCCTCCAACGCTTCATCGGCAGCGGACTCAAACAAACTGATCCGTTTTTTCAAAGATCTGGTACAAAGGATGGCCTTCTCTCGAGGCGGTGATAAACCGCTCAGTCGCGGCAATCCGCCTGCCAAACGTTGGACGTCGTTAATGCACCGGTTTAGCCAGGAAGTAATAGCCGTAATCTTCTCCGGATTAGCTTCAATTCCTCGCTGGACACGAAAACCCAATAACTTTCTCGCCGAACACCAAAGACACATTTGGCGGGTTGAGCATCATCTTGTAAACCCAAGCAGGTTGTCAAAGGTTTCCTTCAAATCGCCAATCGTGTCTCCTTCTCCTTGACTTGACCACAATATCATCCACATAGGCGTGCACATTACGGCCGATCTGTTTATGAGCAATTCGTACACAGCGTTGATAAGTTGCTTGGGCGCTCTTGAGCCCAAAAGGCATAGACACATAGCAGAAGGCTCCAAAGGGAGTGATAAACACCGCTTTCTCCTGGTCCTTAACTGCCATCTTGATCTGATGATACCCAGAATACACATCCAAAAAGCTCAACGCTCACAACCCGCAGTGACATCAATAATCTGGTCAATGCGGGAGGGCAAAGGATCTCTTGGACAAGCCTTATTAAGATCTGTGTAATCCACACACATGCGTCAAGTGCCGTTTTTCTTAAGAACCAGCACCGGATTAGCAAGCCACTCTGGATGGAAGACTTCAACGATAAAACCAGCCGCTAAGAGCCTGGCCACCTCCTCTCCAATGGCCTTGCGCCTTTCTTCGTTAAACCGGCGGAGAAACTGCTTCACCGGTTTGTACTTGGGATCAACATTAAGAGTGTGCTCAGCGAGTTCCCTCGGTACACCTGGCATGTCAGAAGGCTTCCATGCAAAAATGTCCCGATTCTCACGGATGAACTCAATGAGCGCGCTTTCCTATTTCAGATCCAGGTTGGCACTAATGCTGAACTGCTTGGACGAATCGCCAGGCACGAAGTCCACAAACTTAGTCTCAGCTGCCGATTTGAATTTGAGGGCCGGATCATGCTCTGTAGTTGGCTTCTTCAATGGAGTCATGTCCGTCGGATCAACATTGTCCTTATAATACTTCAGCTCCTCAGTGGCACAAACCGACTCTACGTAAGCCGCGTTACCTTCCTCACATTCCAAAGCGATCTTGCGGATCCCATGAACCGTTATTGTCCCCTTGTGACCCGGCATCTTGAGATGCAAATAGATATAACAAGGTCGTGCCATGAACTTGGCATAAGCTGGCCGCCCAAATAGGGTGTGGTATGGACTTTGGATTTTTACCACTTCAAGCGTCAATGTTTCCGATCTGGAATCATATTCATCTCCGAAGGCCACTTCCAGCGCTATCTTACCAGCCGAATATGCTGACTTGCCAGGTACCACGCCATGAAACACTGTATTGGACGGTTTGAGATGTTTATCTATTAACCCCATACGACGGAAGGTCTCATAGTACAGGATGTTAATGCTGCTCCCTCCGTCCATGAGTACCTTGGTGAACTTATAACCTCCCACCTGAGGTGCCACCACCAGGGCTAGCTGACCCGGATTGTCAACCCGGGGGGGATGATCCTCCCTACTCCATACAATGGGGTGCTCTGACCAGCGTAGGTAATGAGGCACGGCCGGTTCAACAGTGTTGACTGCCCGCTTCTGAAGCTTCCGGTCTCGCTTGTCTAAGATGGTGGTGAAGACATGGTACTGCCCACTATTCAACTGCTTTGGGTGGCTCTGATAACCCGACTGTTGCTGCTGTTGGTTGTAACCACCTTGGTTATTCTGATTGTTCTGATTGCTATGTTCGCCTGGAGTACCATTAAATCCTGAACCGGAATTTCCTCCACCAAAACCCGGCCCGGATCCTGAACCGCCGCCAGAACCTTGATCATACTGGAAAGCATTGGAATTCTTGAACTCCTGCATAATGTAGCAATCCTTCCAGAGGTGGTTTGCTGGTGTCTCCGTCGTCCCATGCTTCGGACAGGGTTGATTCAATAGATAGTTCAAGCGGTCCGGATTGGGATTAGGTGCTCCGGTTCGATTCCGCCATTTATCCTTGCGCCGCTGGCTCTTGTCCTGCGCGTTGGTGTTGGCTATGAAGTCCATGTTACCATTCGCTTTACGCTTGCCTCCTCCATTACCTGCCGAGTGATGTTGCTGGCCCTTGGAGTTGCTGTTCTTCTTCCTTCCTCGCCTCGCCATCGCCGACTCGATCCTTGGTACTATCGTAATCAGCATACTTCACTAAAGCGCCCATGAGAGTGCCCATGTCATTACAAAACCGCTTCATGCGCCCCAGCTTCAACTTTAAAGGCTTAAACCGGCAATTACCCTTCAGGGTTATTATCGCAGAGTCAGCGTTGATCCGGTCTGATGAATGCAAGATTTGTGAAACACGGCGTACCCAATGGGTTGTTGACTCCCCTTCCCCCTGGACACAAGCCGCCAAGTCGACTACGGACATGGGCTGCTTACAGGTATCTTTGAAATTCTGGATAAATCGGGTCCGCAATTGGGCCCATGAATTGATAGAATTGGGTGGCAAGCTCTTCAACCAAGCACGGGCCGTGCCTTCGAGCATCATGGTGAAGTACTTTGCACACGGCCTCGCCCACATCCAAAGATTCCATGGCCATCTCATAACTTTCTATCCATGCTTCGAGCTAAATCGCAAGTAATTTGGCACCTTATGCTGCTCCCTTGAAGTCTTTGGGTAAGCGCACATTGCATAAAGCGGGGATAAGGCAAGGTACCCCCAAAGAGCTAGAGGTAACCCCAGGCTCGGCCGTGATGGTCGGACAAAAGCTGATAAGCCTGATGCTTTGCTGCTAACTCGGCCTCCCTGCACGCTCGGGCCCGGTCCACCACTTCCTGGGCGTTATCGACACCACCCATCGGGTTGTTGCCACGGGGCGCACCACACCGTGCATTACTTGATACGGCCGGTTCATCCACGTGCCTGCTATAGCTCCGGCTCGGGCGGGGGGTAGAGTGGATCCGGTCGCGGCTGTATGAATACGCTTCCTGTTGAACTAAAGCTGTCCTAAGGAGCTCCTTGACCCGGCGCGTCTCTACTGCCTGTGGTGAATCACCTTCAATTGGAATAGCTTCCAGCCGTGCTGCCGCTGCAACAAGGTTATCCATCGGATTGGAGTAGTGACCCGGAGGTGTTTGCGGCGCACCCGCGTTATGACGTGGTAGATCTATTAAACGGGGCTGAACCGGCGCACCAGTCCCAGGTACTCCCACCCAGTTTACCACCGGCGGATTATTGGTTCCCACCCCGGGGGTGTTGAAGAGGTCTCTTCCTTCGAAACCTGAAGGCAAACGGGATCTGTATTTCCTCTTCATGACTTCATGTGATGCGTTCTAATCCAACATGAGCCTATAAGCCTGCGCATCTAAAGCGGCCCGCTCTGTCGTCATCCTGGCTTCTGCAGCTGCTAGATCCGCTTTAGCCTGAGCGATTTGTTCCTTCACCTTCGCAATCTCTGCGTTATGAGCGTCCTGATCCGCCGGGTTAAGCTCCGCCATGAGTGCAGCCAACACATCGAACAGATCTGATAATACTTGAGCCGGTGGGCGCACAGGGCCTCCTGCCCCGGCAGCCGTCGCCGCTGTTGAACCGGCAATCATTGCCGCAGCGGTCGAAGAGTGAAGCACTGCTTGTGTACCGGCCATGAATATTCCAACTCGGTTGGGTAGACCGGAGGGGTCCGGAATACTGTCACCATCGGAACAGCCTCCAATCCGGCCATCTTGTAGCTGATACAGAGATTCAGTTTCTCCGGTTGACGACTCGCCGTCAGAACAGACGACGGTTTCGGCACCAGATTCTGATCCGCCCTCATAACTTCCTCCGTGGATGACTCCCACAAACGAGTGCTTTACGGTCGGTTTAACCTGGGCAGATCTCGTACGCTGAGCCGTCTCGACGAGGTCGGTGCAGATGTCCGGCTCAGGCCCTGGCTCACCGATCTTGCCGATGAAAACGTGTATGCCACCAAAAGGGACCCGGTATCCATACTCGATTGAGACGGCCTCGGGGCTCCATCCTGCGTCGTCGATGTAGAGCTTTCCGCGACGACTCTTGGTCATCCGGCCCACAGCATAGCCTTCGAGTCCTTCGAACTTGCCCTCCAAGATCATCAAACCATCGCAAGGCGAGCAGTTCCCTGTGGGCGCCAATCGTCGGGTTTTGTCACGGCAGATGTCCTCATGAAAGGACTTAGTCGTGGGAGCCATCGCTACGGGTTAACTTGAAGGGGTTAAAGCGGACGCAAAGACACAAGAGTTATACTAGTTCGGCCCCTTCGATGAAGGTAAAAGCCTACGTCTAGTTGTGATGGGATTGATGTGGTTTCGATGACTAGGGAGCAGATAAGCTTCGCCTAGGCCTCGAGTTGTTGTCCCTTGAACCGCCCCGGGTCGTCCCCTTATATACACGGGTGACGCCCGTCGGTTCAGAGAATCCCAATCTCCGGTTCATACTCGTATCCGGGTTGGTCTCTCTCTATTCCCAGCTTACAATACAAGTTTACATACCAGGCCGGTTTACGGCTACAGGATCCGAACCGACTACTGGCTTTGGGCCCTTACTTTCATGCCTCTTGGGCTTTTACAGCGTTGAACTACTGATGAAGTTAACCCGGCCCAAATAGGCCGGTTTACGCCCAGTAGTAATATCCCCAACAGAATATGTCCCAATTATCGCGCAGGAACTCTCGTAGTGCGGCGTCCATGGCGGGCTTTAACTGTGCCCCGATGGAGGTTGTTTTTGTAGGGTCCATTGGGTGGACATGGAATTTGACTATTTCATCCACTCGTTTAAAAGAGGTAGACTTGGATCTCTTGTCAAGTATTACGTCATCCCTGTCCACTGTGGAGCGTAGCGCCGTTAATTCCTCGGGCGCAAGGGCTTCGGATAACGCCTCGAGGGCCAATGCGGCTGTTTTGTTTTCGGCGCGGAGTGCTGTGTCCGGATCACTAGCAAGAGTGATGATTCCGTTGGGCCCGGTCATTTTGAGCTTCATGTACCCGTAATGGGGTATGGCTTGGGAGATCGTGAACGCCTCCCGCCCTAAAAGGGCGTGGTATCCACTACTGAACGGGGCCACTTGGAATGTAATTTCTTCGGACCTATAGTTCTCCGTGTGCCGAATACCACATCTAGTGTGATTTTCCCAGCACAACGTGCTTCCCGATCGGGATGATTCTCTCAAGGTTGTGCCGCTTCGCCAATGCGGTTTCAGTCTATTTCCATTTTTCAAGAGTTTTCATAGATGAGGTTTAATCTACTGCCACGCCCATGAGTATTTTGGTGAGTCGAAGTCAGCCCACAATTGATTGAGGACTAGTGCAGCTAGTGCTCGAGCTATTCGATTTTAGGTTCGCCACCGGCATTGAAGGTATAGTCGTTACCCATGGATTTATTGCTGCCATGTGGCAGATTTCGCAAGGCTATGGAGGGTTCGCTTGCGCCTATTATTTGATGCGAAGGTCTCAAAGACTGTTAATACCGTATTGTTATCCCCAGGATGGTGCTCTATGGCATCTGGGATGAGAAGATCCTCGCCACTTTTGGCCACCTGCCGGAGTATCCAACATGCTCTAAGGCTGTGTGTTGGTATGGTATCCGCTGTACTATGAATTTTGCATGGTCCATTGAGCCATCCCTCCAATACGGTTCCATGCCCTGTAGAGGGTTTTTGCTTTTCGGGATTAACTCGGGTGTCTTATGATAGTGCACCCTTTTACTTCGGACTGGGTGTATATTCGGGGCCAAATTATCCCAAAATTTCGTTTCGGTTTTCCAGGCGCTTTCCATTGCATAGTACTTTCATACTATGGACGCCAAGTCAGCGAAGCATGATATGTCACGGTGACTTATGGCGTTAAGGATTTCCTTGTCCGTGCAATTATTGCAGAAAAATAAGATTGCGTCTTCCTCACGACAGTCCTTAACCTTGTTCATCACAAGGAGGAATCTGGCCCAATAATGATGTACTGTTTCTTGGGGCTCTTGCCTGATGTGGGAAAGATCGCTTATGTTTGGGTGGGTGGGTGAATTGAGTCCCAACCTTATCCGATCCGAGACCAGGGCCGAGGAGTTTCCAATCTTGGAAGTTCGGGTTCCGGATGTTGCCCGATAAGTTCGCCCGCTGCCCGACTCTAGGTTCAGGCTTGTGTTGTCCTCCCAGAACGGGTATCCGCCCGGAGAGCTCAGAACTGGACATAGTTGGTCCTCAAGATAGAGGAAGAATTGTCATGATTGTTCCTCCACCACCGCAATATGATGGGTTACCGTGGAGAGTTAATCTCCTTTGATCGGATTTAAGCCCAATCCGTCATAGTCCATAGCGACTCCTGAGTATGGCGCGATCCAAGAGCTTGTTTAGGAAGATAGCTCCATTGATCTATCTGCTCGCAAGTTCCGAAAGTTGACGTGGAGGTTGTTTTCAATGACCCGAGAAGTCATCACAAGGTGCAGCAATTTAACAAAGCGGTCATGATGAAACCGCCTAGCCGGAGAGTTTTGCCGACAGCCAAGGCTCTCCCGGCGTAATGTTGTCTTTAAAGACTAGACGAGACATCCTTCCTTGCGTGACGGGACAAAGGAACTCTCAATGAATGCACCAATGTCGGTGTCAAACCGTGGATCTCGTAGGGGGTCCCTAACTATGCGCCTAGACGGATGGTAA
>JAHIAM010007264.1:0-49618 GCA_021605205.1 Aegilops longissima
GATACATCTTGTCTATGTAAACATCATGGCATGACATAATTCAAATATATGATTTATATACTAAGGAAGTGAGCGAGAGGGCAATCGCATATATGATGTGTCAACTAAGGAGATGACATTCAATATTGTGTATATGATGTAAAAACTAAGCATTGCAATACAACATATGCATTATATGAGTAATATAACCCTGCCAAGTATGAGCATACACCTCAGGAGGATAATAGGACTGGTCATCGCCTCTGAATCCTCCTCGAAGAGCTATCTGTAACCAGCAAGATATCTGCTTGCGAGTAGCATTATGCTTTGAAGACCTTGTTTTCGCTCAGTTTCTCCATCACCAATTCAAATGGCTAATGCAGGAAGATCAGTTGAATATACAAACATTGTCGACAAAAGCGATGAGAAATACAAAAAAGAATGACATGATATAATTCACATATATGGCGCTTGCCTAAACAACATGGCATTGCATAATTCACATACATAATGCCTTGCAACAAGATAACATTGCATAATTCACATATATAATGTCTTGCAACAAGATGGCATTGCATAATTCACATATATGGTAATTAGACACTAAGCAGGTGGCATTCACACAAAGCATGTCTAAACTAAGCAAATGACATAGCAATGCAAGATACCATACACGATATGAAACATAACCTTGCCAAGTTAGGGCATGCACCTCGGGGAATATGGTGGTCATCGTCTGCGAATCCTCCTCACGAGGAGCTATCGGTAACCAGCAAGACATGCGCTCAGTCAGATAGCATTGTCTACTCTGAAGACCTCGTTTCCACTCCAGATATTTCCATTACCGCGCCGAATGGCTGATGCACGGGAAGAGTAATTGAATGTACTAAAATTGTTGACAAATTTAACACGTAATAAAAAATGATGGCATGATATAATTCACATATAAGATGGTGGCTAACCAGGTGGCATTGCAAAATTCACATATATGATGCTGGCTAGACAAGATGGCATTGCATGATTCACATATACGATAAAGAAACTAACAAGCAGATGGCATTGACACAAAGCATGTCTAAACTAAGCGGATGACATCTTTAATGTATCGATAAGCAATGCAAGGCACCATATGCATGATAATACCAACATCGGCATGCCAAGTTAGAGAAGACCTCATGGGGTAAATAGGGTGGTCTTTTCCATACGAATCCCCCTCGAGCAGTTATCTTCCTCTTGATTACGATCCGAAATGGGTGGAGGGGGCTGCCTTTAAGCCCACCATGGAGCAACGTCTGCATGAAATTTTATGCCACGCAAGGCTCGTCTCTTTTGCTCTACATGATCAGTTCCATTGTGTACAATAAGCGGCATGCATAGGAATAAAACATAGTGAGATTATGTAAGGAGTGCATGCAAAAATTGAGTGATGGTAGCAAGCGTGGATGACCCCAAACCAATGATAGCGGGCAAATAATAGCTTTAGTTAAAAATACAGATAATGGCTCCTTTAATGTTTGTTTGCACCCAACGTGAAACTCATAGTAGACAGGAGATTAACGGATAGTAGGCAGATAATGCGATTGCTGCCCCAATATGTACCCCACAACCATTTAAAAACTCAAGTTTCACATTAGTTTGGACTGACTTCGAGTCTAATAGGTGAACACGGCGATAATGTAGCATGTCATCATATTAAGCGGCGCATAGCGTGGCGGAACACGGAAGAGTGCGACCTCTCTTGCGGACCGTGTAGTCCTCAAGGTCATCTGCTCGATTGATGATGGTAATGCGGTTATCGTGGCTGCGGGTGAGGGAAGAAGATCTAAAGCTGACGAAAGACAGTCTCGAGGCGTATCCTGCTGTGGTGAACCCTTCCGTCATTGGAGCAGGTGAGCTGGGGTGGAACCTGACGCCCTTGAGCAGGATAAACCACACAAGGTTTTCTTTGACACATATCATGTGAAGTAATTGAGTAAGGGCTTGTTTGAATTTGAGGATTCTAACAATGTAGGGATAGGAAATAAGCAGGAATAGGATAGGAATGCGCGTGCAAAGCAGAGAATTTAAAAACACAGTTTACGCCAATCTGGGTGTTTGATTCACAACAATTGGAAGATCACGGGATGCAAAAAAGCATTGTGAGATTAAGTCAAACCATAAGAAAATGTACGGTTATAATGCTATTATGCTACTATCTCTTAGTCTTGTGCTTGATTAATAGGAATATGAAAAGGAGGAGAAGTGGAAATTAGAATTCCTACAGTTTTTCTTTCAAGGAGACACTAAAGGAACAAATCCTACAGTTTTCCTTTGCTCCATTCCTTTGCACCAAATTCATGAAAAGTAGTACCATAGGAAACTTTCCAATTCCTATGTTTTTCATTCACTTTTCCTTTCAAGCACTGGCGATTCTAGTAGGCAGGCTTGAGCAAGGAAAATCCTACACTAAATTTTTTTTTGTGCTACTTCTATTACTTTGGACCCGAGCCCTTTGCCATACTAGCTCAACTCCCGGGCCCATCGACAAATGCACACCTCAAATGCGCGAGATAAATAATGATGGCGTTCAAGAGAGTCCATCACGGATAGCTAAGTTGCACGATACCTCCTTTGCTTGTCATATAGTAGGATAAAATAATCGTATTTCCCGTTACTACGAGTGCTCGATGGACAATATATATAACATGTAGAGTAAAAAGAGATGCAACAAGTGTACAACCTCTTTGGCGAAGCCATGTCGATCTCGGCGTGATTAGGTTGGCGGTGAGGATGCTCGGTGACTTTCTTTGTCGGAGGAGGAAGAAGATCTTAGGCGTCTGGAGATGGAGCCGGGTACTACTCATTTGTGATGGAGGGTTTAAATCGTTGGAGCAGCTCCGGTGAGTTAGACGACGCCGAGGCTGAAGCGAGACAAAGAGACAATGAACAACGTTAACTTTGAGTGGAATTCTAATAGCAGCTCAATACATGATGTAAAATACATAACCACAAAGTGCTAGATGTAAAATACATCAGCCGCTCATCTCTGAACTTAAGCTGTCAAAACTGAACTTAGCGCCGGCTGAACTTAGCATCGAAACTGAATTTTCTTGTCGAAACTGAATTTCTTTGTCGAAACTGAATTTTGTTGTCGGCCGAGCAGCACTAGCAAGGTGAGGCTACGTCGGTCGTGACTTTTCATCTCTGGTCGGTCATTTTGCAGCCGTTGGATCTGAAATCAAGGGCTGCGGTTCATCTTCAACCTCCACCCACTGAGCCTTGACCACCACCGACCAAACAGCCCCCCGCCGCCCGTGACGGTGATCACCGCCCGCCCCGCCCAAAACTCCCACCGCTGGTCCGCCGTAGCCGGACATCCCTCTAGGCCCCCGTGCGAGCTTTTCTCCGGCAATCCCCGCCACCTCCCATAGCGCCCGCCACCATGGCGACCACCGCCCATCACGAAACCTAAGATAGATAGTGGGGTACCTCTCCGCAAGCCCCCCTCCTGCTGCGCTGGTTCTTCCTTCACCCAGCAGGCCCCCCCACCCTTTGAAAATCGGTGACCCAAAAGTCGATTGGTCGTGAAGTGTAGCTAAATCGGACAGCATCACAAGCAAGAGCAAGAGTGAGAAGCGGCAGGCGAGCAAAGCAATAACAAGCAGACCGAGGCGGGGACCGAGAGCAAGAAGCGAGCAGCGGCATAGCGAAGCTAAAGCAGCAGCAGCTCTCTCTGATGTGGGCGTCACCGCCGAGGGAGGCGGCGGCGTGGAGGAAGTGGCCAGCGGCGCCGCCGTGGATGGAGCCGCGCCATGTCGGCTCGGGACGGCGCCGGCACACCGTGAGATCGAATCAAGAAGAAAATCGGCGATTAGTGTACAACCTCTTTGGTGGCACCGATTAGGCCTCGGCTTCATCAGAGAAGCGGTGATGATGATGCTCTTCGGTGGTGCGGTGAAGGCGGCGGTGTGGGAATGGAGGTGGCGTGAAAGGCGAGGGAGCGTCGGGCGGCTCCTTGGAGGTGGAGGGCGGGGTGGCTGAACGGCGGGGACGATGAGATCGACAGCGGATCCTCATCGATCACGGTGGATGAGGGCGTCGAGTGTTCTTGTGGGCGGCGTCGTCGGGAAGAGCTCCGGTGGGTGGCGGACGGAGTAGGGTGTGGGGTTTCGTCGCGGGTTTTGCGGCCTCGGTGTCTGAATGGGTGGGCGGATGGGATGGTAGTGGGGAACCATGGCTTAGAGGCAGCTTATCAAAATGTGGGGTAAGTTCTGAAAGTACCCCTCCCCACCGATTTGAGCGGTTCTTTCGGTTCGAGGTACCACGGGCATTTCGGCGTGTCGGGATTTCACAAGAGGTGGGAGTTTTAGCGTTGTAATTTGAATAGCAAAGGCGCATGTTGAGATGGAGGAGTTGCCGAACTGTGAGACAAAGATATATCTTAAATATTTTGGGCTAACAAAGCGCGGGTTGAAGAGGCGGGAGTTTAGCGACCACGATGAGCGAGGCGCTAGCTTGAATTTTCGGCATAACAAAGCGGCTTGAAATTTGGAAGAACAAGCAACGTGTACCAAAAAAAAGACAATTTGCACCTCAACACGCACAACACACACAAACACCATTTAGACTATAGTAAGGTACCGTGCATTGCCGCATGAGATTAACAACAAATTATGAATAAATACCCCATTATAGCATGCAAGCTTTGAGTCATATATGCATGATGTAGATGTTAGTTTAATTCTTATAGTTCATTTCATTCAAAATCATCTAGTTTTTATAAGAAAGCTAATCTATTTTAAGATTCATGGAATTGTCGTTGTAAGACATAAAGTAAAAACAAATAATGGCAAATCATGTAGAAAAACATTTGGGCAATTCGATACGGAAGATTCTAGAACAAATAAGAAGTGCTTGTGTTTTGATGTTTGTGCATTATGCTTAAGTTCAACCATGGAGTCTTCTAGATTATACATGTGGCGAAATCTGGTGGAATCTAGATGATATCCAACGGCCAATAGTGCTCAAATTTGCCATCTTTGGACCATCGGATTCACCTCATCCAATGACCATCTTTCAAAGTTAAAGTTACCCTTTTACAATATATAAAAAATATAAAATATAATATATAGGGGTATAGATATAGATATGTGATCTGAAGCCGCCCATCATCTCAATTAGAATAGTGTGTCCATGCATGGATGCGGCGTGGCCAAATGATGTACGCCATCGGTATCTCAAATTCAAATCAGTCGACCTTGTTCAATGTGTATACATTACAACATGCTCGTTTCCAAACCACACCGCGAGATCTCCGTTATATTCACGCATGCATGGGTTTTAAACATCAGGATCTCTTATTCAAATATTTGAATTCAACTTTACATTGATTATGACCTCACCTATTCTTTTACACCCACACGGTAGTCTTCTCTTTATAATTGTACCACTAACTTTCTCTCGTGCATGCATGCACACACTATCTGTCGGCATTATCCATCGCACACATGCAATCTTTTTCTTTAGGTGGGTCTCCCATGAAGGCACACACCCACACATCCCCTCTCCATCATATCGGGCATTTTTTATCTCTCGCGTGCATGCATAGCGATCGATGTTCCTCTATGTATGTGTGTATATAGCTAGGTCTTTAATAGTTTTCCACAAACCGATCAATCGATATATCCGGTGAGGTCTCACCCTCTTTCCCGTCCACATCGATCAATCTATACCTCTCTATATAGGATTAACATATATAGCTAATACACCCACATTAATTATATATCCAACGTCTCCCTCTCATCATCCATGCCTTCGCTTCATCTCTCGAGCCCAGCGTGCACAATGGCGAAACGAGGCGATGAGGCCCCCCTAACATCACTATATATCAAGGCTAATATGAATGTGATCATTAGACAATTGCTGCTAAAAAGGTTTAATTTCATGAATTGATCCTCCTCGTAAGGATTAGCAATGCTTGGACCCCTAGCTCATTTATTTTTCATGGCTCCATACTGCGTTACAACAAGCATGCGTGTTCGCCCCCTCTCTCTAAATATTGATCTCACACTTGTGCATTCCTTCATAGTCTCCCTCCACTCTGCCCATCACACCATCTTCTAGCCCCCCACCGGATTTTGCCACATGTACAATCTAGCAGACTCCATGGTTGAACTTAAGCATAATGCACAAACCTCAAAACAACAGTGGTTCTCTTTTGTTCTAGAATCTTCCATATCATAACTGCCCAAACTTTTGTCTAGTTGAATTGCCATTATTTGTTTTTACTTTATGCTTTACAACGCACAATTCCATGAATCAAAAAATAGATTAAGGGCTTCTTTGATTCATTCTCAAAGGAATTTTGGAGGATTCTAATCGTTAGGAACTTTTCCTATCTTGGTTGTTTGATTCGTAGGATTGTAAACCATAGGAATTTTCCATATGATTCATTTGCACTAGATTTCATAGGAAACATCCATCCTCAAACCTCTTTGAAAGAATTCAGCGTTTTCCATGCACAATCAAACACTCGTACAATCTGTAGGATTCAAGGCGACATTCCACTATAATCTCATGTTTTTCCTATTCCGCGTTCTTAGCTTTTTTATAAAAACTAAGAGGTGCTTGGATCAAGGGACTTATTTTAGTCGACTAAAAATAGTCTCTTTAAGAGACTAAAGTTCCAAGCACCCACGACTAAGAGGGCTAAAACTAGTCTTGAGACTAAATTTTTTTAGTCGAGGTACCCCTACTAAAATGTGGATTAGTCCTCTCTCTCCTCATTTAACTCCTCTCCTTTAACAGGCGAGTTCTGGATTGGAGGTTTGGAGGATAATAAATGCTCATTAACTTGATTTTAGTCTCCTTAGTATTTGGATCCATGCATGGTTAAGGCTAGCATGTTTTAGTCTCACTACTTTTAGTCATGGGACAAAAACGTATCCAAGCACCCTCTAATTGATTTTGAATGAGATGAACTATAAGAATTAAGCGAAGGGCTACATCGGGCATATATGACTCAGAGCTTATATGCTATAGTGTGGTATTTATTCATAATTTGGTTGCAAAATCTGATCGTGCAATGCGTGTACCTTACTAATACTTGGTATGTGCAAAACACGTAAATTAGAATACCAATGGCACGCTACAGTGTCTCTCTTACAGTTCATGAAGCCACGTGGCACATGTGGAGCGTTATCGCGACCTCCTTGCATGGATTGATCATAGTGACGTCTTCTTTGGTTCGGAAGAATGTACTCGTCCTCCTTGAGCCATCTTGGCGGTACATGCCTGAAGCGAAGATGTGCCGCATGCATACGCACACACTCATTCCTACATGCGCTGCCTTGAGTACGGCGGGACGCAATTTTGTACCAAGATTCACCCATGTGATAATTTGGCGTGTGTAAAGTCGTTCACTTCATTGATGGTCAATTAATCTGAGGGCATGCAAATTGAGTGGGCGTGAGGCGGAAGAAAGACATTATTACTCCCCCTGCGTGCGTGCGAGTAGTTAAATCGTGGGTTGCTAAGTAGTACTTCCATTGGCCTCCTTAGTATTTTGTGCCAATTTTGTGATAACATAATATTTACGCATTTGAGCAGTGTAGTACTTGAAATTTATGTTCCGCTAAACTCATCGGGAACCGTTTGGGCCTAGAAACCAAAACCATCAATTAATCTTTACCTTGTTCCCATCACATTCGAAAGCCTGCTCACACCTACTAATGCGTACCAAACCTGAGCGTGTCCCCACTATGCAGGTATTAGTACTAGTGCTAGTACTAGGTTATAAAAGGGAACTACCTAACGAAAATTACTCTACCTTTCCTCCTCATAAATGCTTCTTCTTCGTCATGATTGCCATGGCGGTGAGCGAGCTCTAGGTCGAGAACTACTCGTAACAAGGGGGCGGCAACCAAGGGTGCAGAAAAAAAGAGGCTCGCCGCCGCCTTGAGACCTCAAAAGATCTCTCACAGGCGGCGATGGCTCCCGGAGGCGCCCTAGCATGAGGCGAACATGCCGAGCAGGCGGGCTGAGTCGTTATCCTCGGCGGCATGCCGATTCAGCAATAAGCACCTCAATAAGCGAAGGAGTTCATCAAGGCTTGATGGAGTTCTTGAAGGAAACCTCGACGACATGCCCGTGAGCTCAATCGGCGGGGAGTTGACCGCCCGGCTTGGTGATGCTCTTGAAGAAGAGCATTGCCTTGGAGAAGAAAGCGTCGGCGAAATCCTGCGGTTCGGGAGGACAAAGCGAAGCTACGCCACGAGATCGACTGTAGAAGGAGAAAAACGCCCGGTGGAAGAAGCTGCATGAGAATAGTAGTTCCTCGATGAAGATCTGCGGGCCCCGTCATGGAGCAGAAGGAGGAGTTGGTGAAGCTCGCGCCGAGCACCGGCTCTTGTCAAGGTGCGTAATGTGGTCGTGGAGCAGATGATGAAGGCTCGCGTCAAGAAATCCGCGTCATGGGCAGAATGAAGAAGATGGCGGAGGAGGCGCGCAAGGAGATGGAGGTCGTGGAGGCGATGAAGAAGCGATTCGACTCTCTGACGAATTAGATCATTGGGGTGATAATCTTCCTTCTTCTTTTCTCTTTGTGTTTCATCTTTTGCTTGGTGTTTACGCCTTACGTGTCACGTTCTCTGCGGCATGAATAGTACAATGATTTTTTAGGGAATGAATAGAACAATGCTAACAATGAGATGACTAGCAAATTAGATCATTTTTATCGCCATATGGCCTTTGGGCTGCCGTGTTTAGGTGCTCCTCTATCGCGATTACTACTCGGTGGAAAACTTGAGTATCTTTGCGGTTCTTCTCCTCCTCGATCATGTCGTGACGCATTTATACAAGCAGTCAAATCACAAGGTGTAAGCCTTCCAGCAGTAATGAGCCGTCAAATCACAAAGGCCCTCGCCTCTCGTGAAACCGACCAAGCTAGACTGCCCGCCCTCTAGCCTTTTAAAAATGTATACTTTTGGCCTGCATGGTATCGATGGATTAGCCATGGAGCAAAATTTGAAATTTAAAAAGGTGGTACATATAGAGAGTGTTGGTGCAAATTATGCATATAGCACTATTAAAAGGCTAGTCACAATAATGGTGTCGGCACAACCCACCCTCAAATAAAACTAAGCACCACAAATTCTTTGACAAAACTAAGCACCACTGAAATTGTTTGACAACTAAAGCTGCTGGATATATGATGTTGGCCATATATATTATGCGTATATAATGTGAAGAAAGCAGTGGTAGTACTATACCAACTAAAAGATGAAATGTAAAAAATACTAGTATATGCGTGCGGAAGAGTTAAAGTAACAAGAAGAAACATAACATAGTTACTGCTGGGGCTCGGCACAACACCCCTCAAATTAAATTAAGCACACGAAATTAAACTTTGCAACTATCACGGTAGACACTGCATTAGAACCACCAGGAACAGCGACACTGCCACCTTACTCGGAGTCCTCGTCCACGTCCTCGACTTCGTCCTTGTCCCTCTTCCTCTTGGCGATACTTCTTTGCTTGAACGCCAACTTGGTTGTTGCTCTTCATCCAACCCTTGTAGATATTGAAACAAAGGTAGCCATCCATTGCAGCATAGTGGATGTGGTCTATATCTAGTACATTCGCTGCCATGCATGGCGATGAAAGCGTGTATGGAGGTTTCTCCGGTTCTTGTCTGAAGGATGAACCATGGCTCTGCTAGAGGTCGGCATTGAAGGGTGACGAGAGGACACCGACCGATTCTTTTGGAGGTTGAAGGTGTTGCCTACAGCGAGGCCTATCCGACCACAGGACTTCTTTATGCGTTACCAAAGTCTCTGATATGAATTTGACTAGGTTGCTCTCGAGAAGTCCTTAAAATCCACGGCACTCAATGTCGGCATGGCATATGTGGTAGACCAAGCATAAGTCATGCCATAAACCTGGATCACGGCGGGCTTCTTCCTCTCTTAGTCCTTTAGATCCTTCTCTCGTCCCAGGACTGTTGTGTACTCAACATCTAGCCCAGCGACCCACTCATCATCGAGTCTTGAACATGCGTGCAGGCGAAAGGCATCCTTTCACCATCGCGGAAGAGCGGGTGTAGATGACGTCGAACTCATCACCGGTGATGGTTCGACCTTGTACTCACCGCCGATCGGGGAGATTTGGGGCGCCATGGATTTGGGAGGAGGTTAGGATTAGTGGAACTGCCGTAATGTGAATGGGCGGGGCGACTAAGGGCGAACGCTTTAGTATTAAGGGCGTGCGGGGGCGAGTAGGAAGCGAACTGCCGGCGTCTGACAGCAGGGTAGTGGCTTTCCATTCTCCCATGATCACGGGCCGAGAGCCCTTGATCTGAATCGAGCGGTTGCATGGCATGATTCTAGACCTATGGGTGAATATCCTATCACGGAGGTTATTACGCAAATTTTCAGCAACTTAGCATCGACCGTTTGATCTCGGATCAAGGGCTGCGGCAGCCCGTATCATGGTCGTGCCTACCATGATCGTCGCGTTGCTTTCGCGATGTCGCGCCTTGGAGATTTAACACGCTGCATTAGGCTATCGATGTTGGCATGTCATACATAGTCATCCTTAGTCACTCATACTACAACAAGGTTGGCTATAAGGTTGGCTATAAGTGTATTTTTTACTCCTCTCTATCTCTTTCTTCGTACTCCTCCGTCCCATCATATAAAACGTTTTTGACACTAGTGTAGTGCCAAAAGCGTTCTTATATATAGGTTCTGAAATACTATTATTATTGCATTTGCCAAGGTGACCTCTTCCAATGAAATGGTGTTGCTAAGTTTGCTTCATTTAATTAGCTATAGACTCAAAATTGTCTTTTCACCTAGGTACACGCGCTTAGCACCGTTTATTCCTTGGGTCACCAAACTAGTCTCTCTCTTCTCGATTAACTTGCCACATCAGACAGCCTATGTGGCAAGCTTAAGCTTACTAGCAAAGACAAGTAAGGTGCCCGTCCGTTTGCGGAAGAGTGAAATGCATTGATCGGGGTGTTTTTATTTTGACAAAGGATGTGGGGTCATCTCATGTGTAACAGGTATCGATAGGTTTCTTCGGATATTATTTCATCTCTAGAGCTCGAAATATCCGGGTGAAATAGATAAAAAGTATCTTTTGCAAACAAAAGCGTTCAAGCTATTCCTTTGCATCCAAAACTTGTGAAGAAATAACTCTTATTGTGCTGCGGAAATGGTTCATCATAAGTCTTTCACGATCTTGTAGTAAAAATTCATACATGGAAGATTCTAGACTAAACCATAAATGGATACACTTTTATTCATCGCGATACTCCAATAGAGCAAGATCATGCATGGAAGTCTCCACATGCTTAGACAGCGGATTACGTTGGCGAAGACTAATGATCAACATTTAACTTAGTAATGCATATGTCGGTGAACCTCCTTGGAGTCCCCATGCACATTGTTGGGGTCAAATAATACCATCGTCTTCCATGTCCACATCGGTGGGAAGGTCCCAGCTCGGCGAGTCAAGTCGACAGCGTAGCGATGTCGCCGCCCACGGACCTCGAGGGTAGTAATAGTGAAAGCACCCATACATCGGCCTCGTGTCGATTGTCGGCGTCGTGGCGTCGCCCTGATGCACACTACGAGAGATGTGGCGGCGGCTGCGCGAGCCTCGCCGGTGGCCACAATCAAGAGGAAAACGCTGCCGTCCTCCTCCGAGACTAGCGGCGGCGTTGATCCTCCAGCGACTCCGGCATGGTGAGCAGGTAGCACGTCTCATACTTGATGTTCTTCGCCAAGGGCGATGGTGATCGCCGCGCGCTGCGTCGGGTGATGCGATGTCGCCGGCGAGCTAAACGGCACCGGACACTCATACCGATGAGCGAAGGGCTCCTTGGAGGCATCGACCAGGCCGTCCATGAAGCGGGAGTGGCTGTAGGGGCGTTCCGATTGAATATATGAGCAAGTTACTCGAGATTTACTACAAAATAAATCATGGCGGCTATAACGAGATTAAACTAATCAGCGGACTAGCATAGTAGATGAACAGATCGAGTCTAGGACCGAGTAGAAACATGAATTCTACCATGATTTGAGCAGGAAGGACAGAAACACATACGGTGCAGCAGGAGCAGCACCATTGGCGTTGAGGTTATCGCCCATGTCATTGAGGAAGAGGTTGCGAGGTCGGGGAAGAAGTCGTCGTCGGTGAAGTCATGGCTGCTAGCGATTCGAGTCGCTCCCAAATGTCAACAGCGCCCGCCGAATGGGCCTTGAGGAGGGAGTGGCTGTAGGGGCGTTGCGGCCGCCGAATGGGGCGCGGGAGTAGCACCAAGCGATAGATGGTGCTCCTCCTAGTCTCTATTCTTATCTCTATCTCTACTACTCCTCTTTGTTTTTATAATATACTAGTTGTAGTTGTCAAATCGAATAATCTTCGCATCCCTTTACACGCCCGGCTGAACACGCCTCCTCGCCTCCATTAAACCCGCATGCAAACCGAGAAACCTACTCCGGCCCGCGGGAGGAAATTTGCCGGTTGCCACGGGAGGGTTATTCTGCAAATTTTCAGCAACTTAGCATGCGACCTTTTGATCTCAGACCCAAGGGCAGCCAGCACCCCGTATCATGGTCACATTTACCACAACCGTCATTATGCATACGCGTTGTCTATATAGAGATTTAACATGGTGCGTTAGGCTATCGATGTTGGCATGTCATCTGAGTCATCACTTAGTCACTCATACTACAACAAGGTTAGCTATAAGGTTGGCTATAAGTGTATATTTTTTTTACTCCTCTCTATCTATTTCTTCGTACTCCCTCCGTCCCATAATATAAGAACGTTTTTTACACTAGTGTAGTGCCAAAAGCGTTCTTATATTATAGGACACTGAAATACTAGTATTATTGCATTTGCCAAGGGTAACCTATTCCAATGAAATGGTGTTGCTAAGTTTGCTTCATTTAATTAGCTATAGACTCAAAATTGTCTTTTCACCTAGGTACAGCGCTTAGCACCGTTTCTTCCTTAGGTCACCAAACTAGTATCTCTCTTCTTGATTAACTTGCCACATCGGACTTTATGCCTATGTGGCAAGCTTAACTTACCTGTAGGAACAAGTAAGTACAATAGTGCACTTTACATGGCATTTTGCATATGTGGAGGAAAGAGAGGCAAGGAAAAAGTGGAGAAGTGGGCTCTCGATGCAAGAGCCAGCCTCTACTACATGGTGGAGCATTGGGAGAGGCACACTGTATGGAGGTGGTCGAGAATCGAGAGACTCACGCCCGGTCGTGGCGCCCTTGATTAAAATGATAATGGCAAGTCAAATCACGGGGCCCCACTGTCCCGTAGTAACTTCATTTGTCAAATCATACAGCCCTACATTTGCAGCAGCCTACTCCTTCGTCTTCTCGCATCTCTGTCGAACCGACTAAGCGGAACTGCCCGCCGCCTACAGCAGAGAAAATCCCGCCCTCGACTTTTAAATAGTATCTGATATACTAATTTTGTATCCATGGATTCGCCGCGCCATGGAGCAAAGCGTCTAAGCAGCGGTACACATATGCGGAGTATACAACACGCCCGTCGCGTTAGCATCGCACCCGGATGGTGGGTCGGAGGTGCAGCACGCTTCTCTCGAATGGAAAACCGTCATATTGCGTTCGCACACACATGTGGGACAGCAATTGAGAACCGACCATAGGCACACTCCCGGCCCATAAGTCGGGTGACTTAATAGAAGAGGAGATGGCGATAGTACTAGAAAGTGTTGTAGTACTACGTTGGTGCTGGGCGATCCACGCAAGACACGGAAGATCAGTTCGTCCATGCATGTGACCAGACTCCGGCGAACACGCTGGATTGGCTATCGTCTACATATCGTGCGGCTGTGTTGTACATGGCTGTAGTTGTGGTGAGAAATCTAAAAAGGTTTCTTGTCATCTTGGAAAATTAGGTGTCATGTGCTTGGATCACTGCGAGGTTAAACAGCGACAAGCTGAGTTGGGCTAGTCATTGGGGCACAACACGAGCGGTGACTACTCGGCTGCCATCTAGGTCAAGCCGGCTATATTAATTAGGACATCTGTCGGCGAACCCCTTTTCTATGAGTTTATCTTTAATTTGAGCTTTGTTCCTCGTCTAGTTTGTCCGTCGGGATTCATGTTGTCTCCTTTGGGCGGTGAGGTTATGATTTCTTGTCATGTGGCATTTTTTACGTGTTATATGTTATAATCCGGCGATTTAGATCAAAATGGCGACAATTGCGCCTCCGGGCCCGTGCATGAATACTACTCGGCAGTCATTGGCGAGTCAAGCCGGCTCCATTAGACAAAAAAAACTAGTACTACTCCACTATATAGGCGGGAGCCTCAGCGCTTGCTTGCTAGTGTTGCTATCTTCACCTTGTCTCTGCCTCTCGGATCTAAACCACGACAGCGGTGGCCCTCTCTCTCTCTCTCTCTCTCTCTCTCTCTCTCTCTCTCTCTCTCTCTCTCTCTCTCTCTCTCTCTCTCTCTGCCCAGTCACAGATCCAGCCGGATCCTCTCCCGGGGAAGGTGAGAAGGTGCAACGTTCCTGTGATGTCGTCCTCAGCGATGGCTCTTACCCCTTCTTTGGTAGCGTCCGATCAGCCTGCCTTGTCGTTCTCTCCCAAGCACCCATTTGGCGAGGAGGGCCTCAAACCCCTTCTTCCTCGCTGCCGTGGTGTGGGCGGATCGGCCTCCGCCGCCCACCTAGCGACATCCGGCGACCATCGGTATAACTTCCTTGAAACCGGCCTTGCTCTACTTCCGAGCTCTGCGTTCTTTGCATTTGTATCTTTTACTATTTCTCGGGCCCCCTCGTAGATGGGATCGATCGGTACATTGATCGTCTCCAGCGTATCTATAATTTTTATTGCTCCATGCTACTTTATCTCTGTTTTGGACTATATTGGGCTTTATTTTCCACTTTTATATTATACGGGACTAACCTATTAACGGAGGCCCAGCCCGAAATTCTGTTTTTTTGCCTATTTGGTGTTTGAAAAGCAGAATATCAAGCAGAGTCAAAGGAATGAAACCTTGGGAGCGTGATTTTCTCACGAGCGTGATCCAGAGACTTGGACCCTCGCCCAGGAGGAACAGAGGTGGTCACGAGGGTGGGGCGCCCCTAGGCGCGCCCCCTTGTGGGCCCCTGTTGCTCCACCGGCGTACTCCTTCCTCCTATATATACCTACGTACCCCCAAACGATCAGAGGAGGAGCCAAAAACCTAATTCCACCGCCGCAACTTCCTGTATCCAGGAGATCCCATCTTGGGGCTTGTTACGGAGCTCCGCCGGAGAGGGCATCCACCACGGAGGGCTTCTACATCATCACCATAGCCTCTCCGATGAAGTGTGAGTAGTTTACTTCAGACCTTCGGGTCCATAGCTAGTAGCTAGATGGCTTCTTCTCTCTTTTTGGATCTCAATACAATGTTCTCCCCCTCTCTCGTGGAGATCTATTCAATGTAATCTTCTTTTTGCGGTGTGTTTGTTGAGACCGATGAATTGTGGGTTTATGATCCAGCTTATCTATGAATAATATTTGAATCTTCTCTGAATTCTTTTATGTATGATTGAGTTATCTTTGCAAGTCTCTTCGAATTATCCGTTTGGTTTGGCCAACTAGATTGGTAGTTCTTGCCATGGGAGAAGTGCATAGCTTTGGGTTCAATCTTGCGGTGTCCTTACCTAGTGAGTGAAAGGGTTGCAAGGCATGTATTGTATTGTTGCCATCGAGGATAAAAAGATGGGGTATTTATCATATTGCATGAATTTATTCCTCTACATCATGTCATCTTGCTTAAGGTGTTACTCTGTTTTTAACTTAATACTCTAGATGCATCTTTGGATAGCGGTCGATGAGTGGAGTAATAGTAGTAGATGAGAATCGTTTCAATCTACTTGTCATGGGCGTGATGCCTATATACATGATCATACCTAGATATTCTCATAACTATGCTCAATTCATCAATTGCTCAACGATAATTTGTTCACCCACCGTAGAATACTTATGCTCTTGAGAGAAGCCACTAGTGAAACCTATGGCCCCGGGTCTATTCTCATCATATCAATCTTCATCACTTTTATACTTGCTTTGTTTTACTTTGCTTTTTACTTTTCACTTTGCATCTCTATACCAAAATACCAAAAATATTATCTCTATCAGATCTCACTCTCGTAAGTGTCGTGAATGGATTGACAACCCCTAATCGCGTTGGTTGCGAGTAGCTATCGTTTTAATGCAGTGCGAGGGACTTGTGCGTGGCCTCCTCTTGGATTGATACCTTGGTTCTCAAAAACTGAGGAAATACTTACGCTACTCTGCTGCATCATCCTCTCCTCTTGAGGAAAACCAGCATAAGGTCAAGGCGTAGCAAGAAGGATTTGGCGCCGTTGCGGGAGTCTACGTAAAAGTCAACATACCAAGTACCCATCACAATCCCTATCTCTCGCATTACATTATTTGCCATTTTCCTCTCGTTTTCCTCTCCCCCACTTCACCCTTGCCGTTTTATTCGCCCTCTCTTTCCCAATCTCCTCCTCTTTTTCCCGTTGCCTTTTCCTCGTCCGTTTGTTTGCTCGTGTGTTGAATTGCTTGTTTGTCGCAATGGCTCAAGATGCTACTAAATTGTGTGACTTCACCAATACCAATAATAATGATTTCCTTAGCACTCCGATTGCTCCTCTTGCCAATCTGAATCTTGTGAAATAAATCTGCTTTCTTGAATCTTGTTATGAAAGATCAATTAATGACCTTCCTAGTGAAGATGCGCTACTCATCTGAATAACCGTTGATTTATGTGATATGCAAAAGAAAAAGATGTTGATAATGATGTCATTAAGTTGAAGCTATTTCCTTTTTAAGCAGAGATCGTGCTAAAGCGTGGTTTTCATCTTTGCCTAAAAATAGTATTGATTCTTGGAACAAGTGCAAAGATGCTTTTATCTCTAAGTATTTTCCTCCGCTAAGATTATCTCTCTTAGGAGCGATATTATGAATTTTAAGCAACTTGATCATGAACATGTTGCACAAGCTTGGGAGAGAATGAAATTAATGATCGTAATTGTCCTACTCATGGTTTGAACTTGTGGATGATTATACAAAAATTTATGCGGATTGAATTTTGCTTCTAGAAATCTTTTAGTTTGACATGGGAGGCACTTTTATGGAAATCACTTTAGGAGATGCTACTAAACTCCTAGATAATATTATGGTTAATTATTCTCAATGGCATCTTGAAAGATCTACTAATAAAAAAGTGCATGCGATAGAAGAAATCAATGTTTTGAGTGGAAAGATGGATGAACTTATGAAATTATTTGCAACTAAGAGTGTTTCTTGATCCTAATGATATGCCTTTGTCTACTTTGATTGAGAATAATAATGAATCTATGGATGTGAATTTTGTTGGTAAGAATAATTTTGGTAACAACAGCATATAGAGGAATTTTAATCCTAGGCCTTATCCTAGTAATCCTTCTAATAATTATGGAAATTCCTACAACAACTCTTATGGAAATTTTAATAAGATGCCCTCTGAATTTGAGAATAGTGCTAAAGAGTTTATGAATTCACAAAATAATTTTAATGCTTTGCTTGAAGAGAAATTGCTTAAAGTTGATGATTTTGCTAGGAGCGTTGATAGAATTTCTCTTGAGGTTGATTCTTTAAAGCTTAGATCTATTCCTCCTAAGCATGATATCAATGAGTCTCTCAAAGCTATGAAATTTCCATTGATGAGTGCAAAGAAAGAACCGCTAGGATCGTGCTTCAAAGATGCCTTTATTAAAGCGTGTTCTTCTAATTCCTATGAAAATCAAGATGAAGATCTAAAAGTTATTGATGTGTCCCTATTAAATCTTTGTTTTGCAATATGAATCTTGATGAAACTGAATATGATCTTCCTTTACCTAGAAGGTGTTCTAAGAATTCAGAGTTTTAGATCTAGATGATGAAATTGATATATGTGGGATTGAAAGAATAAAAATCTAGATGTTATTAAACCCACTATATTGGATCTAAAGGAATTTAACTATGAAAATTGCTCTTTAATCGATTGTATTTCCTTGTTGCAATCCGTGCTAAATTCTCCTCATGCTTATAGTCAAAATAAGGCCTTTACCGAACACATTGTTGATGCCTTGATGCAATCTTATGAAGAAAAACTTGACTTGAAAGTTTCTATCCCTAGGAAGCTCTATGATGAGTGGGAACCTACTATTAAAATTAAAATTAAAGATTATGAGTTTCATGCTTTGTGTGATTTGGGTGCTAGTGTCTCTACTATTCCCAAAACTTTGTGTGATTTGCTAGATTTCCGTGACTTTGATGATTGCTCTCTAAACTTGCATGTCGATTGTACAAAAAGAGGTACACTTTTTGTACCCCTATAATTCTGCAGGCAGTCTGAGCCTTGGGCACCACCGCCTTGAGCAAGGCAAGGAGGTGAGCCAAAATAGAGGCGAAGCTCGAAAGGAAGCGAGCAGCGCCAAGACCAAGACCACGAAGAGCAAAGGGGCAAGCGGACTCCCGGCAAGATCCTTGCAGTGCGGTCTAACAAACCCGGCAAGACCCATGCCGTGGCAGCTCGTCCCACACCCTACAGGCGAGTCACCCTTGAGTCCACTGCCCCCATGGGGCAAGGATTGAGGAGACATCCGATGGTGGCATGCAGATCTTTGTGAAGACATTCAAGATCAGATACACACTATAGAAGATGGCGACCCATGGCGGGGTCCCAGCCAAGGAGGACCACAAGGCCCCGGCAAGAGCCTTGCAGGGGATGACAAGCGGCGCCACAGCAAGACCCTTGCTGGGGCCCGACAAGACCCTTGCCGGGGCTCTGACGAGGCCCTCGCTAAGAATACCCGTGGGGCCACCATCACGCCCGCCAATCAAACCTTCACCGCCCGTTCGCATGCAGTTGCCGACCCAACCAGTTGGGCGAGGCACGCATGGCGACAACCGGATCTTCGTGGAGACCCACGCTGCACCACCTCGCTGCTGCCTTCCTACATGGCACCACGGGCACGCTGGCGAGGCGTGTGTAAACCACGAAGGGGGGCGGCGGCAGACGAGACAGGCTCTCCCGTCCCGATAAATCAAGGACACCTAAGTAAGGCGCATTAAATCGCCTTGTCATGTAATCACGAGGATAAACTTCGCATCCTTGTACCCTTTCCACCTCTGTGTGCCCTTTGTGGCAACCCCTTTCCCTATAAAAAGGAGGCCCAAAGCGACCAGGAGGAGGATTGACTTTGGAGCTCCTCCGCCCCATAGCTAGTTCAAGAACACAGATCAACAAACCACCAAAGCAGGGGTAGGGTTTTACGCATCCTCGCGGCCCGAACCTAGATAAAGAGACCGTGTGCTATCTGTTTGATTCGCTCTTCTCACGACCCGCGCCCCATAACCGTAGTAAAGATTCTTGTGATCCCATAGGTGTCTTCCGCACCAACATCTTTGGCGGCGCCCGGTAGAGGCGTGGTTGTGAAATCAGCTCTAGCGATTAGTTCGGCCTTCTTCATCGTCATGGCGCCTAAGAAGAAGATAGCGGTGGCGGTTGGCCCGTCGGAAGCCGAACATCCCGTCCGACAGGCGAGCAGCGGACGATCGCGAGAAAGGACCCGGCGCGCTTCGCGAACACCAACACCCTCCTAACGGCGAAGTTTGGGGCGGCGATGTTCGTCTTGCTGATAGCGGGCGCCGCGCCAAATCAAAAGGCGGAGCCAGGCCCTCAGCGGGTGGCGGGGCCTTCAAGATCGCTGCCACCCTGCTTTCGCGCGGCGGCGAGCTTCAAGACTCCCGCCCGGCACCGGCGGCGCGCTCTTCTCAGCGGCGTGACGAGCAGCGTAATCACGCCGAGGACCCAGGCGGCGCGCGGAAAAACCCGGCGCCCTCCGGGATTTAGAAGACCTGTCCGGCGTGCGGCGCTGGTGAGGTGGCATGCGACCCGCGGTCGTGATAGAGCTCCGCCGACATGGTCGGAAGTCGAGCGCGTCGCGATCCGTGCGAGTTCGCTACCTGCGCCCGGCGAAGCCAGCGGCGGCGTGGTGCTCCTCGATTTTCCTCCCACTACGGGGAAGCTCGGCGAATGGAAGCCACTATCAAAGCCTTGTTGCGGTGGACAACAAAGACAAACCGAGTCGGTGGAGCCCGGTCGGCGCTCGGCGGAGTCACGCACCGATGGCGGGAGGCGGCGGCGCGCAACCGCGGTGCACTCGCCTCCTCCTCGCCCGTACCGCGAACACCAGCCCGTCGCGGCGTTCACGGTGCGAGATCTCCGTAGCATCGTCCGACCCACGGGCCCCTTGTGACCCGTGCCAAGTTCTTCGAGAGCGAGGACACGAAAGCGCTTCGAACCACTATCGGCGCCCGACGCAGCGCGCCACCAATCAGACGGCGGCAGGGCCTGCTGAAGCCACCCGGCACGGGGAGCCACAGAGGCCTACCTTACGAGGTAGGCTGTCCGGCCTTACCCGTGAGCTGCGGCAGTTCGGTGGCCCCTCACGCACCTTCAAACCGGCGTGGGTGAAAATGCGATGGCAAGACCCACCCGTCCGAGTTCCTCGGCGTCTACACCATCGCGATGCAAGCTGCGAGCCCTCGGCGATCACGGTGCTTGCGAATTACTTTCCGTTGGCTCTTAAACCCGCGCCATGTCATGGTTGATGCACTTGCGGTGAACTCTATCTCCTCTGGTGGTTGTGCCATGAGTTCGTGGGTGCCTTCTTTGGAGCCACAAGCCCATGGCGAACAAGCGACCTGCGTCATTCCCGGAAGGGGCGAGAGTCTCCAGAAGTATATCTGAGAGGTTCAGCGGGTGCGGTACAATATCCACGATGTTCACCCTGCCGCCATCATCGGCGCATTCCATCGAGCGTGCGTAACGCAAGATGCGCAAAAGCTGGCAATGAACAAGGTGAGAGATGTAGCGAACTCTATGTTCTTCAGCGACAAATGTGCCCGAGCTGAAGAGGAAGGAAGTACCCGGCGAAGATGTCGGCGTGAAACCGACTCCTCGGATGAGGATATTGCCGCCCGGCGAAGAAAGGCGGCGCCGCAAAGGCGCAAAGGAAAAGCCGTGCTTGCCGTCGAGGATCTGATGGCGCGGCTCCACCAAGAAAACCAAGGAAGATGACCCGGCAAGGAGGTTGCGGATGTATGCCTGCGGGCCTTGGCGGCTGCCGAAGCGAAACTCCGACAAGCGATCTTGCAAGATCCATCGCACCAAAGGCCATGCTCTCGGGACTGCCGACAGGTTGAGCTCCTTCTTTGAAAGCGAGGGCTGAGTATGAGGCGGGACAAGGAGAAGGGCCGAGACGGTGCTGAGGGTCGGCAAAAGCATGGCGGCGGCGGGCCGTCGCGGCAGAGATAAGCAACAGGAGAGGCCGCCGAGGCCGTGACGAAAAGCGAAGGCGGCGATCACGAAGGGGCGGCGAATCCGGCGACCAAGAGTTTCGAGCTCGGAGGCCATGTGCGTCGGCGGCGGCGCCTCGCTGCATACTTCTCACCGCCGACTTAAGCGATTGGCGCGAGAGATTCTGGCGGCGAGCCGTCGTTTGATGCCCAAAGGCGGCTGAAGTGGTCAGCACACCTATCATTTTTGACACGAGGACCACCACGATCGCACTCTGCGGTCGGGTGCTTGCCGTGTTGGTTGGTTTCACCAACAATACACAACCTCAAGGTAGCGAAGATGCTAGTCGATGGCGGGGCGATGCGAACTTGATCTACTTTGCCGTGGTCGGCTGCGATTCTGATGGAGACCTCGAAGAGGCAGACGCGTTCGAGGTCAACCGGGAAGAAGCCAGCAAGGAAAGATCACGTTGCCCGTGACTTTTGGGCGACCTGAACTTCAAGGCGGAGAGGATGCGTGTTCGATGTTGCCAAGATCCTTGCCCTAGCGGGATCCTTGGCATAGCGCTAGCCAAGTTCATGGCGGCGTCACACTCGCCTACAACACCACGAAGATGCGGGACTGTGGCGATCATCACCATCCCCTCCGATAAGAAACATCGCTGATTTGCGTGACCAACTATACCGACAAGCAATCGCGTGCTGCCGCCACTAGGGCACTTGCTCTGCCGGACCCGGGACCCGGGAAGAAGAAGAAGGCGGGTGAGACCTCGGACACCCACTCCGGCAAGCGCACCTCTTGGTGTAAGCGCTGCCGTTGAGGGCGTGCGAGAGAGCTCCACCGGCGGAAACAAAGCCCGAGGCCATACCGCGGGAACCAAGAAGGTTTACATCAATAAGGGCGGACGCGGGAGGAGCTTTCACCATAAGCTCCACCCTTGGCGACAAATAGGAAAACGGCGCTCGTCACCTTCCTGCGGGCAAATGTCGATGTGTTTGCATGGCAGGCTTCCGACATCGGTTTTCCCGGGGAGGTGATTGAGAACCACCTTGCACATGCGCCCTCATCGTGGCCGTCAGCGGAAGGTCGAAAGCAAGCTTTGGAGCGACAAGAGTTCATCACGAAGAGATCCGAAGCTGGAAGCGGCGGGTTTGGTAAGAGGTGCTCCATCCAGCGTGGTTGGCCAATCCGATCGTGGTGCGCCAAGGCAAATAGGAAGTGGAGCGTGTATTGATTACGAGATATCAATAAGGCTTGCCCTAAGGACCCCTTCTCGTTGCGGCGCATCGACCAGATTATTGACTCCACGGTGGGTGTGATCTGCTTGTCATTCCTCGGCGCCTACTCCGGCTACCACCAGATCTTCATGACAAGGGAAGACAAAGAAAACAGCATTCATCACCCCATGTAGTGCGTATTGTTTCATGCGGATGCCTTCGGGTTGAAGAGTGCTGGTTAAGCGTTGCAAGGCGGTCAGTTGGTTTTGAGCCCGACTCCATAGAAATATGGAAGCTTATATGGGCGACATAGTGGTCAAAACCAAGGACAGGGCAACCCTCATACGGTTTGCAAGAAACATTTGCAAACCTGCGCAAGATCAATCTCAAGCTGAACCACGAGAAGTGCGTCTTTGGCGTCCGTCCGGCAAGCTTCTCGGGTTCTTGGTATCCTGGCGTGGGATAGAGGCCAATCCGGACAAAATCAAAGCTATAGAGCAGATTGAAGCACCCAAGCGAATCAAGGATGTGCGTCGGCTTGCTGGTTGCGTCGCCGCCATGGGCGAGTTCATTTCCAAGTCTGCGGCGCGCCCTTCCCTTTTTCAAGATCACGAAAAAGGCAGGCCCGATGGAGTGGGCCTTGAAGCGAAGCAACATTGCAAGGTTTGAAAAAGTACCTCTCCTCGGCGCCAATACTAGGTGCGCCTGAGCCCACGAGAGCCGTTGCTGCTATACACAGCAGCAGCGGACCGAATGTCGGCGCCCGCCGCAGTGGCGCGAAGAGAGGTTGGCAAGCGAGGTTATGGCGCGGCGAGCCGACACCACCAATCGAGAGCGACACAGCCGGTTGGCGTGCGGCGAAGAAGAAAATGATGCAGCACCGGTCTACTTTGTTAGTTCCCTCCTGCGAGGCTAGATCAAGGTACTCGGCGTGCGAAACTGCTCTTCGACCTTCTTATGGCCTCGAGGAAGCTGCGTCACTACTTCTAGGCACTGCGAGATCCTTGTCGTCACTCGCTTCCCTCTGCAGCGGATATTGCACAATCCGGATGCAACAGGAAGAATTATGGAATGGGCCTTTGGAGCTGTCCGACTTTGGCCTCATGTTTGAAAGTACTTGACGATTGAGGCGAGTCCTAGTGGAGTTCATTGCAGAATGGACATAGCGCTGATGAAGAAGTCAAAGACTGCTCTCCCGGCAAGGAGGCAAGTTGTGATTGGATCATGTACTTTGATGGAGCTTTCTCCTTATAGGCGCCCGGGGCTGGCGTCTTGCTTGTCTCGCCACGGAGAGCACCTCAAATCGTGATCGGATGCACTTCCCGGAGGTGTCAACAAACAATCGGCGAAATCTGAAGGGTTGCTTGCTGGTCTTAGGATCGCGGCGGACATCGAGAATCAAGAAACTCATCGTCGGGGGACTCGCGGCTTGTCGTCAAGAAAGTCAACAAGGATTACGAGCCCGTTGATGAAGGCCTACGTCGATGAAGTGAGAAAGCTGGAAGAAGCGTTTGACGGTATCTGAGCTGAACCACGTTCCCCGGCGGAAGCAGTATCGCCGATTACTGTCAAAGCAGCGCTGCCCTCAAGCTACTGTGGAACCGGTACCTTTGTGCTTCACTAACTCAGCCATCCGTTGATCCATCAGCGAGCAGAATAAGAGGAGAAATCAGGGCTGGCAAGTACTTTCCACGAGCTCCCGGAGCCGCCCGGCAAGGATGTTGCGAGATCTTGAGCCGCCGCGGGACGGCCCGGCTCGGCGGGCGTCAAGTTCTTACCCGTCGAGACAGCCGCTCCTATGGCGGAGAAATGCCTTTAGTCCTAGCCGTGAGCCCCAGGCTCCGCGTGGGCACAACATACCGTCCGATTCCTCCAAGCAGGGGAACTTCACGAGGAAGCAGGAAGAAGCGGAAAAAAGTAGCCGTCGCTCTACCATGTACCAGTTAAATCGATGGCGTCTGTCTGAAAAGAGGCGAGCGGTGTGAAATTGAAGTGTATCCCTCAAGAGGAAGGAATGGAGCTGTTGGCGGAGATACAGAGGCATATGTGGATCCCACATTGGGTCAAGGGCCCTTGCCGGCAAGGCATTTCGGCAAAACTTCTTACGGCCCCGCCCTCCGACATCGCGGCGACACTAGTCACCCGGTGTGAAGCGTGTCGATTCCATTCAAAAGCTTCATCGGCCAGCTCAAGCCCTTCAAACCATTCCTCTCTCCTGGCCCTTCTCGATGCAGGGGCTCGACATCTTGGGCCCTTTCCCGGCGCCCGTCGGGGCTTTGAGTACTTATGCGTTGCAATCGACAAGTTCACAAAGTGGCGAAGGTAGAAGCGATGAGGAAGGTCACAGCTCAATCAGCCGTCAAGTTCTTCAAGGGACTAGTGTGCCGTTTTGGCGTACCAACAGGTTATCACCGACAACGGCACACAGTTCTAACCGCACCTTCATGCAATATACCCAAGACCTCGGCGGTGAGAGTGCATTTCGCTTCCGTTGCTCACCAGCGAAGCAATGGTCAAGATGAGAGGGCAAATCTTTGAAATCTGCGAGGATTAAGGACCAAGACCTTTGACGGGCTGCACAAGAGTGGAAAACCTTTGGATTGATGAGTTCGGCGGTTCTTTGGTCGATCGGGGCGGCATAAATCGAGCCACCGGCGGACACCTTTGCCCTAGTATCACGGGGCGAAGCAGTTCTCCCCGAACTCATATCGGGTCACCTCGAGTGCTCACTTATAGCGATCTTGAGCAAGAGAAGCTGCGGCAAGATGGCGCAATGCTCCTTGAGGAAGATCGTCTTGAGCGGCTGTGAGAAGCGACACGCTACCGACAAGCCTTGCGCCGCTATCATAACCCGCAAGGTTCATGCCGAAGCCTTGAGGAAAGGCGACCTTGTCCTTTGGCGCGTTCAATCGGCCAAGAATTCCAACAAGTTGGCGCCAAAGTGGGAAGGCCCTTATCGGGTATCTGAGTCACCAGGCCGGCGCGATCCTCACGGAGACCGAAGATGCCGTTCGGTGAGTAACTCTGGAACATTGAGCATCTTCATAAGTTTTACCGTGGTAGCGACTTGCCGGGCCCCGGCAAGCCACCTTTATACAAGCATTGCCGATGATGCATGTAACCCTTTGTACAAAGCGGTATGGACCACGAGCATAAATAAATGAAGCACTGGCGCCCTAAGTTATAGCATGCATGCTAGGTCGAGTCTCGTTCTTGGTTAGGGTTGATAGTGCTCAGTGACAACTAACCCCTAGCAGAGGTCAGTGTGCGTCTCTTTGCCGTTCTTTTGTCTTCTTTGGTTCGCGAGGACTTGGTATCCTTGCGGATCACTTGAGGGCGAAAAAAAGAAGAGGGCAGACCGGCATCTAGACCCGGCAAGCCCGATGTGCGGGGCTGCAAATACAAAGATTCACCCGGCAAACCGAGTTGCGGGGCTACAACTTCAGATAAGTTCTTCATCCCTTATCATGCATTCCCTTATGGGTGAGGTATGTGAAACCTCGTTTTTCCCCAAAGCTACCGTGCTCCCCTAAAACTCTAGGCCCTAGGGCTCGTTCACAGGGCCAGGTTTGTAAATGGTCGCTGACGACAAAAGGATGAAACGAGGAGCTGAACCCACCTCATCCCTGCCTCTCCATGAAAGCGTGAGAAAGGTCGGCGAAGTGGGAAGGCGGAAGGGCACTGTTGCGGGCAAGGAAATGTTTATCTTGGGGATATCAAGTTTACTCCTTGTCGTGGGTTCTACCCACAAACAAATGACCGGCAAGCATCCTTTTTCATTAAAACATTCCACTCAGGTACAACCAATGGGGAATGAAAACATGAATGATGGGATTACAAGTTTTAAATTCAGCTAAGGCCTAAAGGCTTACAAGCTAAAAGCAGATAAGGTGCCGTAATCCCTTTCTTGTCCCTCTCCTCGGGAGGCAGGTCAAGAGGCGAAAAGGGCAAAAGGCGCCTAGGCGAGCTACGGGTGGCAGGAGGCACCAAGAGAACATCCGGTGGCCATCCGAAGGCTGGATGGTGATGGCGGCGCGGAGGCGAGCTTCGAGGCAGGCGGCGGGGCGTCGGCCTGCGTCGAAAGCGTCGGTGCCGCGTACTCGATTTGCAGCCTTGCCGCCCGCCCTCTTCCTCTTCCGCAGCCTCCCAACGCCGGCCGCCCAGGAGGCGACCCGAAGTTGAGGAAGGCTGGCCACCACGGATGATGGGATCGCGGTGCCGCATGGGCGGCGCCCGACACCTGGTCGGACCCGTCATCCTGCCGCCTACTACCCTCATAAATCGCTGCCGCTGTCCTCCTCGCCCTCCTGCGAGGAGAGTCTTCGCTATCGAGAAGAGCTCTCCGCAGCACCTTGCCGAGTTCGAAGCACCCGAGACCTTGGCGGAGAGGAGGCCGCCCTCCATCGGCTTGAAATGGAAGTGAGCCCCGCCGTCAGCGGTGGATATGAACAACGTCTTCCACCCTCGACCAAGATACATCACTTGAGGGGCTGGAAAGTCGTAGCGAACTTCGCGTACCGCTGATCAATAGCCCCTCATGTGCAACCGCAATGACTCGGCGGATCCAGCTCCATCTCGCTCGTGAATGGAGTCGGAGGCGAAAACAGCAGCGGCGGCGGCGCGACTGACGAAAAGAACTTCGCAAGGTCATCCCCAACATGGCCCTCCATGGGGAGGAACTCTTGGGCGGGCCGAGACCGGCGTGCCGCCTCGTTCTCCTCTTCCTGGCGCCTCGGCCTGCATGCAGCCTCGCCCCTCCCCTTCCCCTCGCGGATGGCTCACGCCACCATGGTGCGAAGAAGGAAGGGCAGCGTTGTCGGCGGCGACCCTTGCGCCACCGTTGAAGGGCGAGATTCCCTCTCTCCATGGCGGATGGAGGGGAAGAAAAGCTGAAGGAAGGAGAAGATGGAAGAGTCGGGAAGCCGTCCCCCGCTCTTTATAAAGGCAGGGGTGGGGGCTCAACCGCCCGCTCGGCGATCAAGACCTGAAAGCGCGAGGCGGGACCAACCGCTGCCCGACCCGCGGCGGCCCGGTTTCCGCCTTCACCATTCGCCACCCCAAGCGCGCGAGAACCCGTGGCGAGGCATGCGGGACGGCGACGGGTGGCGACCTCTCCCCACCCCGTGATCGTGGGAGTGGATGCCTTGAAGACCACGCTCGGCCCGTTCGATAAATGGGTCGGCGCCTCACGCCTCCCTCCGTTTATGGGAAAGCGCGAACCGCCCGTTTTACTCTGACGTGGCGCATTCTCGCGAGCTCAGCCCAGCGCATGCCACCCGTCACGCCGCCTCCCCACGCCCGAGCCAGCAGGAGGCATGGGAAGCGCAACGAAGAGACTTACAGCGGTAAAAACCACCTCGCTTTGCCCGCGCACCGTTTTTGGCCCTAGCCCAGCAGCAGCGATGCGCTTATGTGTGGCCCGGGCCGGGGCTCTGTCGTTGTACAAAAGAGGTACAAAAATAAGCGTACGCAGGCGAGTCAGGCAGGGGCACCACCGCCTTGAGCAAGGAAAGGGAGGTGAGCCAAGGTAAGGCGAAGCTTCGAAAGAAAGCGAAACGGCGCCAAGACCAAGACCACAAAGAGCAAAGGGAAGCGGACTCCCGGCAAGATACTTGCGGAGGCGGTTCTAACAAACCGGCAAGACCCTTGCCGTGGCAGCTCATCCACACCTACGGGGCGAGTCACCCTTGAGTCCACTTTGCCTCCATGGGGCAAGGATTAGGGAGACATCCGGTGGTGGCATGCAGATCTTTGTGAAGACATTCAAGATCAGATACACACTATAGAAGATGGCGACCCATGGCGGGGTCCCTGCCAAGGAGGACCACAAGGCCCCGGCAAGAGCTTTGCAGGGGATAACAGCATCTCATGCAGCAAGACCCTTGCGAGGCCCGGCAAGACCCTTTCGAGGCCACAGCAAGACCCTTGCCGAGGCTACTGACGAGGCCCTCGCCAAGAACACCGTAGGGAACCACCATCGAGGCCCGCCAATCAAACCTTCACCGCCCGTTCGCATGCATTGCCGACCCAACCAGTTGGGCGGGCACCTGCGTGGCTGACAGCGGATCTTCGTGGAGACCCACGCTCGCCACCTCGGTGCTGCTGCCTACATGGCACCACGGGCACCGCTGGCGAGCGGCGTGTCGACCACGAAGGGGGGCGGCGACAGACGAGACAGGGCTCTCCCGTCCCGATAAAGCAAGGAGACCTAAGCAAGACACATTAAAAGCGCCTTGTCATGTAATCACGAGGATAAACTCGCATCAACATGCCTTTCCACCTCTGCGTGCCCTTTGTGGCAACCCCTTTCCCTATAAAAGGAGGCCCAAAGGCGACCAGGAGGAGGATTGACTTTTGGAGCTCCTCCGCCCCATAGCTAGTTCAAGAACACAGATCAACAAACCACCAAAGCAGGAGTAGGGTTTTACGCATCCTCGCGGCCCGAACACAGATAAAGAGACCGTGTGCTATCTGTTTGATCCGCTTTTCTCATGACCCAGCCCCCATAACCGTAGTAAGGATTCTTGTGATCCCATAGGTGTAAATCCCCTTTACCGACATTGCATCTTCTGATTCCACTATTATAAAGCCTATGGGAAGAATTAATGATGTTCTTATTGTTGCAAATAGGAATTATGTGCCTGTAGATTTTATCGTTGTTGATATAGATTGCAATCCTTCATGTCCTATTATTCTTGGTAGACCTTTCCTTAGAACGATTGGTGCAATTATTGATATGAAGGAAGGAAATATTAGATTCCAATTTCCATTAAAGAAAGGCATGGAACACTTTCCTAGAAAGAAAATAAAATTACCATATGAATCTATTATGAGAGCCACTTATGGATTGCCTACCAAATATGGCAATACCTAGATCTATCCTTGCTTTTATGCCTAGCTAGGGGCGTTAAACGATAGCGCTTGTTGGGAGGCAACCCAATTTTATTTTTAGTTTTTAGTTTTTGCTTCTATTTAGGAATAAATAATCCATCTAGCCTCTGTTTGGATGTGGTTTATGTTTTAGTTAGTGTTTGTGCCAAGCTAGACCTATTGGATCTTCTTTGATAATAGTTATTTGATCTTGCTGTAATTTCCAGAAACTTTGCGCTCAGTGCCAGAATTGTTAAAAATCACCAGAACTTGATAAAATATTGATTCCAATTGCTGCTGATCAATAAACAAATTTTCCAGGTCGTCTAATTTTTATAGAATTGTTTGAGTTCCAGAAGTTTGCGTTAGTTACAGATTACTACAGACTGTTCTGTTTTTGACAGATTCTGTTTTCAGCGTGTTGTTTGCTTATTTTGATGAATCTATGGCTAGTAAAATAGTTTATAATTCATAGAAGTTGGAATACAGTAGGTTTAACACCAATATAAATAAAGAATGAGTTCATTACAGTACCTTAAAGTAGTCTTTTGTTTTCTTTCTCTAGCAGACTCACGAGATTTCTATTGAGTTTTGTGTTGTGAAGTTTTCAAGTTTTGGTGAATTCTTTTGATGGATTATGGAACAAGGAGTGGCAGAGCCTAAGCTTGGGGATGCCCATGGCACCCCAAGATAATCAAGGACACCAAAAGTCAAAGCTTGGGGATGCCGGAAGGCATCCCTCTTTAAATCCACTTCCATCGGTAATTTACTTGGAGCTATATTTTATTCACCACATGATAAGTGTTTTGCTTGGGCGTCTTGTATTATTTGTGTCTTTGCTTGTTAGTTTACCACAATCATCCTTGCTGCACAAACCTTTTGAGAGAGCCATACATAAATTGGAATTTGATAGAATACTCTATGTGCTTCACTTATATCTTTTGAGCTTGATAGTTTTGCTCATAGTGCTTCACTTATATCTTTTGGCGTGATAACTTTTGCTCTAGTGCTTCACTTAGATCTTTTAGAACACGGTGGTGGATTTGTTTTAAAGAAACTATTTATCTCTCATGCTTCACTTAGATTATTTTGAGAGTCATTAATAGCATGGTAATTTGCTTAATGTTAATATACTTGGTATTCAAGATATGTGAAACTTTCTTTTGAGTCGTTGAATACTAAGATAAGTTTGATGCTTGATAATTGTTTTGAGATATGAAGATAGTGATATTAGAGTCATGCTAGTTGAGTAGTTGTGAATTTAAAGAATACTTGTGTTGAAGTTTGTGATTCCGTAGCATGCACGTATGGTGAACCGTTATGTGATGAACTTCGGAGCATGATTTATTTATTGATTGTCTTCCTTATGAGTGGCGGTCGGGGATGACGATGGTCTTTTCCTACCAATCTATCCCCTAGGAGCATCGCGTAATACTTTGCTTTGATAACTTCTAGATTTTTGCAATAAGTATATGAGTTCTTTATGACTAATGTTGAGTCCATGGATTATATGCACTTTCTCCCATCCTTCCACCATTGCTAGCCTCTCTAATACCGTGCACCTTTTAGCGGTATCATACACCCACCATATACCTTCCTCAAAACAGCCACCATACCTACCTATCATGGCATTTCCATAGCCATTCGAGATATATTGCCATGCAACTTTCCTTTATTCCGTTTATTATGACACGCTCCATCATTGTCATATTGCTAGCATGATCATGTAGTTGACATCGTATTTGTGGCAAAGCCACCGTTCATAATTCTTTCATACATGTCACTCATGTTTCATTGCATATCCGGTACACCGGGAGGCATTCATATAGAGTCATATTTTGTTCTAAGTATCGAGTTGTAATTGTTGAGTTGTAAGAAAAATAAAAGTGTGATGATCATCATTATTAGAGCATTGTCCCAAGTGAGGAAAGGATGATGGAGACTATGATTCCCCACAAGTCGGGATGAGACTCGGACAAAAATAATAATAATAATAATAATAAGAGGCCATAAAAAGAGGAGAAAAGGCTCAAATAAAAAATTAAAAATGAGAGAAAAAGAGAAGGACAATGCTACTATCCTTTTACCACACTTGTGCTTCAAAGTAGCACCAAGATCTTCATGATAGAGAGTCTCTCATTTTGTCACTTTCATATACTAGTGGGAATTTTTCATTATAGAACTTGGCTTGTATATTCCAATGATGGGCTTCCTCAAAATGCCCTAGGTCTTCGTGAGCAAGCAAGTTGGATGCACACCCACTTAGTTTCTTTTTTTGAGCTTTCATATACTTATAACTCTAGTGCATCCGTTGCATGGCAATCCCTACTCACTCACATTGATATCTATTGATGGGCATCCCCATAGCCCGTTGATACGCCTAGTTGATGTGAGACTATCTTCTCCCTTTTTGTCTTCTCTACAACCACCATTCTATTCCACCTATAGTGCTATATCCACGGCTCACGCTCATGTATTGCGTGAAGATTGAAAAAGTTTTGAAAATGTTAAAGTATGAAACAATTGCTTGGCTTGTCATCGGGGTTGTGCATGATTTAAATATTTTGTGTGGGGAAAGGAGACATAGCAGGACTATATAATTTTGTAGGGATAACTTTCTTTGGCCATGTTATTTTGAGAAGACATAATTGCTTAGTTAGTATGCTTGAAGTATTATTATTTTATGTCAATATGAACTTTTGTCTTGAATCTTTCGGATCTTAATATTCATACCATGATTAAGAAGATTTACATTGAAATTATGCCAAAGTATCCTCCGCATCAAACATTCTCTTTTTATCATTTACCTACTCGAGGGCGAGCAGGAATTAAGCTTGGGGATGCGATCGTCTCCAACGTATCTATAATTTTGATTGCTCCATGCTACTTTATCTACTATTTTGGACTATATTGGGCTTTATTTTCCACTTTTATAGTACTTTGGGACTAACCTATTAACGGAGGCCCAACCCGAATTGCTGTTTTTTGCCTATTTCAATGTTTGAAGAAAGCAGAATATCAAGCAGTCCAAGCGGAATGAAACCTTGGAGCGTGATTTTCTCACGAGCGTGATCCGGAGACTTGGACCCTCGCCAAGGAACAACGAGAGGTGGTCACGAGGTGCCCCCCCCTAGAGGCGCCCCTGCCTCGTGGGCCCCTGTTGCTCCACCGGCGTACTCCTTCCTCCTATATATACCTCGTACCCCCAAACAATCGGAGGAGGGCCAAAACCTAATTCCATCGCTGCAACTTCTGTATCCACGAGATCCCATCTTGGGGCTTGTTAGGAGCTCCATGGGAGGCATCCACCACGGAGGCTTCTACATCATCACCATAGCCTCTTGATGAAGTGTGAGTAGTTTACTTCAGACCTTGGGTCCATAGTTAGTAGCTAGATGGCTTCTTCTCTCTTTTGGATCTCAATACAATGTTCTCCCCCTCTCTCGTGGAGATCTATTCGATGTAATCTTCTTTTTGCGGTGTGTTTGCTGAGACCGATGAATTGTGGGTTTATGATCCAGCTTATCTATGAATAATATTTGAATCTTCTCTGAATTCTTTTATGTATGATTGAGTTATCTTTGCAAGTCTCTTCGAATTATCCGTTTGGTTTGGCCAACTAGATTGGTAGTTCTTGCAATGGGAGAAGTGCATAGCTTTTGGTTCAATCTTGCGGTGTCCTTACCCAGTGACAGAAAGGGTTGCAAGGCACGTATTGTATTGTTGCCATCGAGGATAACAAGATGGGGTATTTATCATATTGCATGAATTTATTCCTCTACATCATGTCATCTTGCTTAAGGCGTTACTCTGTTTTAACTTAATACTCTAGATGCATCTTTGGATAGCGGTCGATGAGTGGAGTAATAGTAGTAGATGCAGAATCGTTTTGATCTACTTGTCACAGACGTGATGCCTATATACATGATCATACCTAGATATACTCATAACTATGCTCAATTCATCAATTGCTCAACGATAATTTGTTCACCCAAGTAGAATACTTATGCTCTTGAGAGAAGCCACTAGTGAAACCTATGCCCCGGGTCTATTCTCATCATATCAATCTTCATCACTTTTATACTTGCTTTGTTTTTAATTTGCTTTTTACTTTTCACTTTACATCTCTATACCAAAATACCAAAATATTATCTCTATCGGATCTCACTCTCGTAAGTGACCGTGAAGGGATTGACAACCCCTAATCGCGTTGGTTGCGAGTAGCTATCATTTTGTCGGTGCGAGGGACTTGTCGTGGCCTCCTCTTGGATTGATACCTTGGTTCTCAAAAGCTGAGGAAATACTTACGCTACTCTGCTGCATCATCCTCTCCTCTTGGGAAAACCAGCGCAAGCTCAAGGCGTAGCAGGCTGTTGAAAACCACCTTTTTACGTTTAAGAGGTAAAACTAGTTCATGCACTCTAATCTAGTACTACTTGGTTCAAAAAAGGAAGAAAGGGGGTGGGGGTGGGGAGGATTTGTTACTGAATCTAGGACTTGGTGAAAGAGGAAATAATGAGGGCAAAAAGTAGCAGGCGGCTATCAAGCTGGTCTCTAGGTCTAATAGGAAATAAAGGAAGCATGAGTACAAACTCAATATAAACCCGATCTATTGGTTGAAAAAGGAAAGAAAGTGGGGGCTGGGGACAAGTCAGCAGAGTAAGTACAACACTAGATTTGCTAGCCTCACACGGTATAAAGGTGGCTATCTCGGAACAAAAATGGGACCAACCCGGATATCACATTACGATGTTTGTTTCCTGAGCCACTCTTATGTAATGCCACTAGTAAAATGTAGCGATCGCCTTTGTTAAAAGTAAGGACACGTTAAACTAATGTTGTTTTCAATGTAATGCCTCGAGTATTATGAATCAATGGCACTTCTTTACATGTCACTGCTAAAATTTCCCATTAAGATAAGTTGGTTCTTTTCGTTAGAAATGCAAGCATCTGGTCCGCCTACTCTCCCGTGCCCAAAGTAATGTAAGTATTTAACGGTTTTCATAGTTAATCCTAATGCCCACACTAATATCTAGCAATGCCACTTCTTTAGAAATTACTCTTGTCCTTATAGGATTGCCATTAGGATAAGGAACATGCTTCTTTTCATTTGATGCATGTTTACGTTGGGGCTATAGCAGAAATTCAAAATTTTCTATGCATCACCAAGATCAATCTATGGAGTAATCTAGCGAGGGAAAGGGAGTGCATCTACATACCCTTGTAGATCGCTAAGCGGAGCGTTGCAAGAATGCGGATGAAGGTGTCGTACTCGTGGCGATTGAGATCACGGTTGATTCGATCTAAGCGCGAAACACGGCGCCTCCGCGTTCAACACGTGCGTGCAGCCGGTGGCGTCTCACGCCTTGATCCAACAAGGGAGAAGGAGAGGTTGGGAAGACTCCGTCCAGCAGCGTGCACGGCGGCATGGTGGTGAAGGAGGGCGTGGCAATCCTGCGAGGCCGCCAAGCTTGCAGAGAGGAGGAGGACTTGGGAGAGGAAGGGCTGCGCCATAACTTGGGTCGGCTGCCTCCACCCCCACATATATAGGGGCAAGGGAGAGGCGGGGGGCAGCCCCTCGGATCAATCGAGGAGGCGGCGGCGGGGGTTGCCTTGCCCCCAAGGCAGGCGCCCCCTTATGGTTCCCCCAAACCCTAGGCATATGGGCCCTAAGGGAAGGTGCCCAGCCACTAAGGGGCTGGTCCCTCTCCCTAAACAGCCCATAAGGCCCTCAGGCAGTGGACCCTCGGTGGACCCGGAACCCCTTGGTGGTCGGTACAATACCGTAACCCCGAATTATTCCGGTGACCGTATGATGACTTCCCATATATAAGTATTTTCCTCCGGACCATTCCGGAACTCCTCGTGACGTCCGGGATCTCATCCGGGACTCCGAAAAACATTCGGTAACCCGTACATCTATTCCCTATAACCTAGCGTCATGAACCTTAAGTGTGTAGACCTACGGGTTCGGGAGACACGTGAACATGGCCGAGACAACTCTACGGCCAATAACCAGCGGTGGGATCTGGATACCCATGTTGGCTCCCACATGTTCCATGATGATCTCATCGGATGAACCACGATGTCAAGGATTCAATCAATCACATATTCAATCCCCTTTGTCTACCGGTATAGTACTTGCGAGAGATTGATCGTCGGTATCTCGATACCTTGTTCAATCTCGTTCTTGGCAAGTCTCTTTACTTGTTACGTAACACATCATCCGTGATCAACTCCTTGGTCACATTAGCATATGATGATGTCCTACCGAGTGGGCCAGAGATACCTCTCCGTCTGCGGGTGACAAATCGATCTCGATTCGTGCCAACCATGAGACACATTCGGAGATACCCGTAGTGTACCTTTATAGCCACCCGATTCGTTGTGGCGTTTGGTACACCAAAGCATTCTCACGGTATCCAGGGTTGCACAATCTCATGGTCTAAGGAAATGATACTTGACATTAGAAAAGCTTTAGCATCTGAACTACGATCTTGTGCTAGGCTTAGGATTGGGTCTTGTCCATCACATCATTCTCTAATGATGTGATCCGTTATCAACGACATCCAATGTCCATGGTAGGAAACCGTAACCATCTATAGATCAGCGAGCTAGTCAACTAGAGGCTTACTAGGGACATGGTGTTGTCTATGTATCCACACATGTATCTGAGTTTCCTATCAATACAATTATAGCATGGATAATAAGCGATTATCATGAACAAGGAAATATAATAATAATAACTAATTTATTATTGCCTCGGGGCATATTTCCAACAGTTTCATCAATTGTTAGTCACCCTCTGTAACACCCCGGAAGTAACTTTCCATATTTGTAACTCCAACTCTTGCCATTTTCGGCATTGTGATATGATATTCCCTCCGTGGTTGGGTTCTTCTTCTTTTGCATTTTGTCCATGTCATGCATTTCATATCATGTCATCATGTGCATCGCATTTGCATCGTGTTAGTCTCATGATTCGAGCATTTTCCGTTGTCCGTTTTGCAATCGGCACTCCTATGTTCCCGGTGTCCCCTTTTACGTTTTTCCGTGGCGGGTACTAAACTTTCTCGGAATGGACGAGGTTTGTCAAGTGGCCTTGGTATACCACGGTAGACCACCGGTCAAGTTCGGGTCATTTGGAGCTCGTTTGGTACTCAGCGGTTAACGCACTCTCGCAAAGGCCTCTTTTAAGTTGCAGCCCAACACCTTCAAAATAGTCCAATAACCCATCTAAGTAACTTCCATGCTCTCCGTCGTTCGATCACGATCGTGTGGTAACTTACACCTCATTTGGACTCTCCTAGCTCCTCTATGCCTATATACACCCCCCATTCCAAATCACGGTACAAACCCTAGCCTTCCCCTACCTCGCGCCCGGACACGTCCGGTCCGGCGGACGAAATCCGCCGCCCTTGCAAGCCAATCAGCGCGCGCCACAACAACGCCGCCGCGCCGCGCCCGCCGACCCACGAACCAGCAGCCTCCTCTCAACCCAGCCGCGCTCGGCAGCCCAGCGCGCCCCCGCCCGCTCCGCTGCCCTTGCCGTTGCCCGCCGCCGCCCGCCCTTGCCAGCCGGCCCGCCCGCCGCCCTCGCCCGGCCGGTCCGTCGCTGCCTCCCCTCCTCCGTCGCCGTCCCGGCCGCCCCGAACTCGGCGAGCCGCCCCCGCCGTCGCCCCGATCGGATCTGAGATCCATCCTCGAGCGGTTGACTTCTTCCCCCCTCAAATTTCGTCTGTTTTATTTCGGTGATTAATTTGTTGCATTTTCAACGCATCATAATTTTGCACCTGTAGCTCCGTTTCGCGCGTGTAATATGTCGAAATGTTTGTCTCGAAGAGTAGATAATTTCATCCCATTGCATCATTTTATTTTGAGCTCATCTTGATGCCCGAAATGCTGTTGGAAGAGGGCTATGTGATGTTAGTTTCTGTTTCTTAACATAACTTGCACGTTTGTTATTTTTTCTATGATTGATGTGTGCACCCTATGAATTTGAGTCCTACATGTGTTTTGTAATATGCCATGCCATCTTTCAGGGTGTATGCCATGTATTTTTGTGATCTATGTGGTGACTAGCACAAGCATGCAAAGTAGGCTTCTGATGTTCTGATTTCAGCCTGTTTTCTTGATATTTTGATGCCTTGTTAACTTGATGCTACCGAGAGATCCATGCATATTTTGAGATACTTCAGTAACGATGTTTTGAACATATGGTTATGCTCTAACCATCCATGCCTTTGTTTGCAATTATGGAGTGCCATAGCTTGATTCAATCGAGCTCTACTTTTGCTATAAAATGTTTCCTGGCAGATTGTTTACATGTTATTCAATTTTGCCAAGGTTGTTGTGGTTGATCCGTGTATGCTATGATGTTGTTCTTGCCATGTATGTCTTCTATGCCATGTCTTCTTGATGTATGTATGCTTAGTTTATCATGAAAGGCTCTGTAGTAGTGATTTGAGCTCTTAAACATGCCTACTTGTTATCTGTTTTTGGACATGCCACATTCTTGAATCATTATGAAACATGCCATATTGACATGGGTGTAACTATATTTTCTGATCCTTTTTGGCTTATGGTCAGTAAGGGACTTTTGTTCTATGCTTTGAGTAGATTCATGCCATGCCATGTTTTGATATTATAAGTTCTTGTAGCATGTTGTTTTATTGCTCTGAACATTGCTACCTGATGCTGTTTTTGCCATGTCCAGCCTGTTATATTTTTTGCACTTTTGCCATGCTTGTTTGGACCTGTTATGATGTGATTTAGCCGTAGCTCATTGTTCATCTTTTGTCAAGCATCTTGAGTAGATCACTGCCATATACTTTGTTGAGTACGTTTGGGTGCAGTAGCTTATTTTCTTGTTGCTTGCTAAGTGGCATCATCTTTGTTAATGGCAGTTGTGTCATTCTTGTTTTGCTTGTCATTTGCAAACCGTGCATAGGATTCGGTGATCTTTATATCAATTTCAACAAAATCATCTCATCTTTCAGCGGCATACTTGGTTTGCCAAGTTGATGCCTAGTTCATCTTTTCCTTCGGATGCGCATCGCATTGCATATCACATCTAGCATATCATGTCATGCTTTGCATCATGTTGCTTGTGCATTGCACCGTGATTTATTATGGTTCCTTTGTTTGTGTTATTGCTTTGGGTAGAGCCGGGAGGCGATGCGTGAGCGAGGAACCTGTTGAGAAGCGCTTACGAGGATCAAGCTTTCGACAACTCTGAGAACATTGCGAGCAAGATGACCATACCCTCGAAATCACTTCTATCTTTGCTATGCTAGATGCTCGCTCTTTTGCTATGCCTATGCTATGATGCCTATCACTTGCTTATCATTCCACCCATATTGCCATGTCAGCCCTAACCATCCTTTCCTAGCAAACCGTTGATTGGCTATGTTACCGCTTTGCTCGGCCCTCTTATAGCGTTGCTAGTTGCGGTGAAGATGAAGTTTGTTCCTTGTTGGAACATGGAGATGTTGTTCCTTGTTGGAACATATTTACTTGTTGGGGATATCACAATATATCTGCTATAATTAATGCATCTATATACTTGGTAAAGGGTGGAAGGCTCGGCCTTATGCAGTGTTTTGTTCCTCTTGCCACCTAGTTTCCGTCATACGGTGTTATGTTCCTTGATTTAGCGTCCCTTACGGTTGGGTGATTTATGGGACCCCCTTGACAGTTCTCTTTGAATAAGACTCCTCCGGCAAGGCCCAACTTTGGTTTTACCATTTGCCACCTAAGCCTTTTCCCCGGGTTTCGCGAGCCGAGGTCATCTTTATTACCCCGGGCGGTGCTCCTTGAGTGTTGGTCAAAATAGAGCACCGTCTTGGGACCATTCCTTAGCAACTTGGATTACGTCGGTACTATGCGCTTAGCTTATCCGGTGTGCCACGAGCGAGATATGTGCAGCTCCTATCGGGATTTGTCGGCACTGATCGGGCGGTCTTCTTGGTCTTGTTTTATTCTTTGTCGAAATGTCTTGTAGTCCGGGATTCGAGATTGATCGGGTCTTCGGTAGAAGGAATATCCTTCGTTGACCGTGAGAGCTTATAATGGGCTAAGTTGGGACACCCTGCGGTATTATCTTTGAAAGCCGTGCCCGCGGTTATGAGGCGGATGGGAATTTGTTAATGTCGGTTGTAGAAAACCGAAGTTGACCTTAACTAAAATACACATCAACGGCGTGTGTAACCGTGATGGTCTCTTCTCGGTAGTCCGGGAAGTGAACACAGTGTTGGAGTAATGTTTGGCGTAAGTAGTTCAGGATCACTTCTTGATCGCTACTAGCTTCACGACCGTGCTTTGCTTCTCTCCTCGCTCTCTTTTGCGAATGTAGCCACCATATATGCTAGTAAACTTGCTGCAGCTCCACCTTACAACTCTGTCCTTCCTATAAGCTTAAATAGTCTTGATCTCGCGGATGTGAGATTCTGAGTCCCGTGACTCACAGATTCTACCAAAACAGTTGCGGTGTCGGCGATGCGGTCACGGTGGCATAGCCGAGCTCAAGTGGGAGTTCGACGAGGCGTGGTGGTTACTATGTGTCTTTTCACGATGATCGATAGTGGAGCCAGTTGGGACGATCGGGGATCTGTGTAGCATTTGGGGTATCTTCTTTTATTTTGGTTCCGTAGTCGGACCTTGAGTGTAATCTGAATGATGGATGTTTATTTATGTATTGTGTGAAGTGGCATTTGTAAGCCAACTATGTATCTCTTTCCTTATGTATTACATGGGTTGTGTGAAGATTACCTCACTTGCGACATTGCTTTCAATGCGGTTATGCCTCTAAGTCGTGCCGACACGTGGGAGATATAACCGCATCGAGGCGTTACAAGTTAGTAATCGAGCCTTCCGACTTAGGAGCCCCTACTTGATTGTTTCTTTGGCGTTGTTGAGTCTAGAACGGAAAATGTTTTGAGTCTTAGGATTATATATATCGGAGTAGGATTCTTTTACTCCCAGTCCTTAAATCGCTCTGGTGAGGTCTCTTGGCGTAGAAGTTTTGACTCTCCTCTCCTCAAATTTCACTAAAATTTTTTAGGATCACGCGGGTATCTTTGAATCGTTCGATGGTTTTGTGGCGAGAACATTGTTCTTGGTGCCTCGACATTTAGGGGTTGTGGCGGTGTCCGGGGAGTTGAGCTCCGGTGTTGTCGTCACAATTTTATCGTTGCAGATTCTGGAATACGAGTTTTACCGACATCGAAATCTCTTTTATGCGAGTTGTTGGTGAGATAACCCGATAACTTGATCTTTGAGGCGAGCTCGGGAGTATTGCCATGACTTCGTATAACGGATGCTTTTGAAGGTCGAGGTACACGATTTCGAAGGTTTCTTGGTTATGTGTTGTGGATGGATACAGTTGGATCTAGGTATTGTTAGTTTGGGTGATATATTTTGTGTCCCTGTATCCCCAACACAGTTGCATAACCAGAAAGTTTGGGAGTTTATAAATTGGGATTCAAGTAGCTCTTAGCATTTCTTCCCTTGAGATATTTGGTTCGTGATTGGGTAATCCTTACCACTTATTTGTTCGATCGTACCTTGTTATTTTTTCATCAACCTTAATCAAGTGGCTTCTCACCTTTATGGGCGTGTGATGTTAACTTTGGAATTCATTCGTTCATCCTTGTTGAATGTTTATTGTGAAGACTATATGTTGCAATTTCTATCCGTTGATTCTACTTGTCTATCTGTCTATCAAGTGCTAACGGATGTCACCCTCTTGAGGATGGCTCCGTAACACGTCGAATCCGGATCGTGATGATGGGAATCGGTCGAACCCTCCACCTCCACCTCCGCCTCCGGAGGCTGGCAACTATCATGGCAGCCACCAATGCCAATGCTCGAGATGATTTTGCAGCTCTTGCAAGAAGCGTACTCAAGGCAAAGCAGTCAAGGAAATCAGGTCAAGGCAACAACCAGCCGCACTTTGCTACTCTCGATCGGTTCCTCGCTAATCAGCGAAGTCTTTCGGTTTACGTAGCCGAGGCCCACAGGCGCGACGATTGGCTTGTGGACATCTGCAAGCATTTTGAATGTAGCAATGTCGGACACGAGGACTTTGTCAAGTTTGCATCGTTTCAACTCAAGGACCAAGCTCTTTGAGTGGTACCGGCAATACAAAGATTCGAGGAGGTCGTGTCATTACAGGATGAGTTCGCGAGACTTGAGCTCACCACATTCGGAAAGTGTTGTTGAGAGCAAGCGTGAGGAGTTCCGCAATCTCAAGCAAGGCAACATGTACGTGTATCAATACAATATCCAGTTCGAAGCTTCGCTCGCTTTGCTAAGCAAGGCGTCCACGATGAAAAGAGTATGATCTATCAATTGGAGGTGGTCTCGGAGAAGATCTGCAATTAGCTCTTGTGCTTTTGAGCGAGAAAAGTATGATGAATTCTACAACATGGCCTTTGAAGCAGAAGCTGCCCAGCTCAAATGTGAGGCTTCTAAGAAGAGAATCGGGGATGCGATTCGGTCTTCTTCTTCCTCTCAAGTGGCAGCTAAGCAGCGAAGTTCTACCTTCCTCCTCCTCCGTTCCGTTAGCCTTATCGTGAGAAGAACTCGGTGGTCGTGGATCTTCCCACCCCCAACCAGAGCTATCGAACAAGTCTAATTCTCAAGCTCCAAGGTCAAGTGCTCCTTACCACCGTCCGCTCTCGGTGACTTGCCACAAGTGTCGTGAGAAAGGTCACTATCACGAACAAGTGCTTCAACCAAAGCGCCTTCCACCTCCTCCTCTGTGAAATCTTCCGGCAATGCGGTGGTCAAGCATAATCCCAAGTCGCCAAGGTGATATGATGAATGCAGATGCAAGCGGAGATTCTTGATGTGATTATGGGTAATCTCTCGATTAATGATATTCTGCAAAAGTTTTATTTGATCTTGGTGCATCACATTGTTTCATGTCTATATCATTTGTTGCAAAGCATGATTTCATTTGAAAATGTTGGAAAAACCCTTGGGAGTTGTTTCTCGGCCTCTTCTATGAGGGCTACCACAAGGATTCGGATGTTTCTATCAAGATGGGCGACTATAGATTTACGGCTAAACCATTTGTCCTTGGTGACTCGGATATTGATCTTATTCTCGGGATGGTGGCTTTATCGGCAAAGCTCGGCTTGATTGTGCTGCGGGGAAATTCAATTGACTCACTCTTCTAATGATGTGATCATCTATGCGCTCGTGATGAAACCATTGGTTGTTTTCTCTCAATGAGAAGGCGAATTGGATGCTATCTCTCGATTCGATCGTTTGTGAGTACCAAGATGTCTTTCGGAAGAGCTTCGGGAATGCCTCCTCACGGCGAGTTGAATTAGTTATCGATCTTGAGCACAACCTTTGAACCCGTTTACAGCGTCCATACAAGCTTGGACCTAATGAGCTGAAGGAATTGAAGAAGCAGCTCGATGAACAAAGCGTCTGGGTTTGATCGGACCGAGTTCATCTCCTTGGGGTTGTGGTGTTCTTTTGTCGAGAAGAAGGATGGCGCGGACCGACTTTGCGTCGATTACCGTCCATTGAATAAGAAGACAATCAAGAACAAGTATCCACTTCCCAACATCAATGAGCTTTTCGAGCAACTCAAAGGTGCTAAAGTGTTCTCAAGCTTGACCTTCGTATGGGTTATCATCAAATTCGCATTCGTGAACAAGATATTCCCAAGGCAGACATTGAGAACAAGCTTTGGTTCTTATGAATATCTTGTCATGTCTTTCGGCCTCGTCAATGCTCCTCCAACATTATCTCGGATGATGAACTTCATATTCAACCCTACACCAATGAATTCGTCTTGGTCTATCTGGATGATATTTTGGTCTTCTCCAAGAATAAGAAGGATCATGCCAAACATTTGCGATTGGTGCTAGACAAGCTCGAGAGCATCAATTCTATGTGAAGTTCTCCAAATGTGAATTTTGGCTTGATGAAGTGCTTTATCTTGGTCATATCATCTCCGCCAAGGGCATCATTGTTAATCCGAGAAGGTGTCATGATTGTGAATTGGGAACCTCCTCGAGAATGTCAAGTAACCCATGATTTTCTTGGTCTTGCAAGCTATTGCGAAGATTCGTTGAGAACTTCTCCAAGATTGCAAGCGTCTTTCCAACCTCCTCGAAGCATGTGAAGTATATACGGTCTCTGAGTGTGACATTGCTCTCAATACCCTCAAAGAAACTCGTCACAGCTCCTCTCTTGACTCCTCTGATGAATCCAAGCCATTGAAGTTTTATGTGATGCTTCTCTTCAAGGTCTCGGTCTTTGTGTTAATGCAAGAGAAGAGTTGTGGCCTATACCTCTCATGAGTTGAAGCCCAGCGAAAAGAACTACCCCACTCACGATCTTGAGTTGGCGGCGGTTGTCCATGCATTGATAACATGGAGACATCTCTTGTTGGGAAGGAAAGTGGACATTTTCACCGATCACAAGAGTCTCAAGTATATCTTCACTCAACCCAACCTCAACCTCGAGGCGGACTCGATGGGTGAAATGATTCAAGAGTACAATCCAAGTATTGAATATACTCGGGCAAGGCCAATGTCATTCAGATGCTTTGAGCAGGAAGGCTTCTTGCAGCAGTTTAATCCTCAAGCCCTTCAACGGATCTCGTGAAGCTTTCCATAAGCTGAATCTTCAAGTTGTTCCTCAAGGCTTTCTTGCCAACCTCATAGTCTCTCCTACTTTGGAAGATCAGATTCGTGAGGCTCAACACGGATACCATGGTGAAAAAGGTGAAACATGGTATCGACAAGGGCATTCAAGTACAAGTGCTTCCACATTGATGACAAAGATACTCTTTTCTTGAGGACGGATTGTGGTTCCAAAGGGTGATCTCGTAAAGTCATTATGAGCGAGGCACACAATTCGCTTCTATCCATTCATCACGGAAATACGAAGATGTACCATGACCTCAAGCGGTCATATTGGTGGACTCGAATGAGGCGAAATTGCTCAATTCGTGAATGAGTGTGATGTCTGAGGAAGAGTGAAAGCGAACACCAAAGACCAGCTGGTCTCCTTCAACCTCTTGCTATTCGAATGGAAGTTTGATCATATCGAGATGGACTTCGTGACTGGTTTCCAAAGTCCAAGCATGGAAATGATGCTATCTTCGTTGTCATTGACAAGCTTACTAAAGTGGCTCATTTTCTTCCTATCAAAGAATCTATCACAACAGCTCGGTTGGCGAGCTATACACCTCGAGGATTGTCTCCTTGCGACATTCCACAAGTGATCTCTTGAGACCGTGGCAGCATTTTACCTCCAAGTTAAGGATTCTTTTGAAGGCCATGGGCACCAACATTCGTTTCAGCTGACTTTCCATCCTCAAACAAGTGGCCAAGTCGGCGAGTTAATCAAATCCTTGAAGATATGCTCGGGGCTTGTGTCATTTCCTTTGGTATGAAGTGGGAAGATTGTCTTCCATATGCGAGTTCTCCTACAACAACGGCTTCCAAGCGAGTTGGGCAAGGCCCCATTCGAAATTCTCTATGGCGAAAGTGCCGTACTCCTCTCAATTGGTCGAGGCAGGTGAGCGCCAACTTCTTGCAGCGACTTGATCCGAAGCGAAGAAATGTGCAAAGTCATTCGTGAGAATCTCAAAGCAGCATAAGCGCGCGGAAAACTATTATGATGATAAGCACCGTGATGTGGCTTTTGAAATCGGAGACCATGTCTACCTCCGCGTCTCTCAATGAAAGGCACTCGTCGTTTGGTATCAAAGGAAGCTTGCCCCTAGATCGTGGGTCCTTTCAAGATCATTGGCAAAAAGCGATCTCACCTATCAACGAGCTTCCGTCCAACCGCGAGCGTGCATGATGTGTTTCACGTGTCACAACCGCCAAGTGCTTCAAGATTCTGGCGCACTATCAACTTGAAGAAATTGACCTCAAGAAGATCTCTCTTATCATGAGCACCCGTTGCTATTCTTGAAGAAACGGCGCGCAAGACTACGCAACAAGTGAAGTGGTCACACCATTCCGACCGAGAAGCCACATAGGGCGCGAGGATCACCTCCGTTCGAATATCCGGAGTTCTTTCGGTCCTAGATCTGGGGCGAGATCCTCTTGTAGTGGTGGAGTGTTGTAACACCCGGATGTAACTTTCCATATTTGTAACTCCAACTCTTGCCATTTTCGGCATTGTGATATGATATTCCCTCCGTGGTTGGGTTCTTCTTCTTTTGCATTTTGTCCATGTCATGCATTTCATATCATGTCATCATGTGCATCGCATTTGCATCGTGTTAGTCTCATGATTCGAGCATTTTTCCGTTGTCCGTTTTGCAATCCGGCACTCCTATGTTCCCAGCGTCCCCTTTTATGTTTCTCGTGGCGGGTACTAAACTTTCTCGGAATGGACCGAGGTTTGTCAAGTGGCCTTGGTATACCACGGTAGACCACGGTCAAGTTTTAGGTCATTTGGAGCTCGTTTGGTACTCAGCAGTTAACCGCACTCTCGCAAAGGCCTCTTGTAAGTTGCAGCCCAACACCCCTTCAAAATAGTCCAATAACCCATCTAAGTCACTTCCATGCTCTCGTCGTTCGATCCACGATCGTGTGGTAGCTACACCTCATTTGGACTCTCCTAGCTCCCTCTATGCCTATATATCAGCCCCATTCCAAATCACGGTACAAACCCTAGCCTTCCCCTACCTCGCGCCCCGGACATGTCCCGTCCGGCGAACGAAATCCGCCCTTGCGCGCGCAATCAGCCGCGCCACCTATCGCCCGCCGCCGCCCCAGCGTCGCTATTGCCCCAGGCCAGCAGCCTTCTCCTCCCCGACCCGGCCTTCGGCCTTCGGCAGCGCCCGCGCGCCGCCCAGCCGCTCCGCCGCCCTTGCCTTGCGGCCCGCCCGCCGCCGCCCTCGCCGACCGGTCCGTCGCCGCCTCCCCTCCTCCGTCGCCGTCCCTGGCGCCCGGGCTCCGGCAAGCCGCCCGCCGCCGTCGCCCGATCGGATCTGAGATCCATCCTCGGCGGTTGACTTCTTCCCCCTCAAATTTAAATCATTTTATTTGGTGATTAATTTGTTGCATTTTCAGCGCATCATAATTTTGCACTGTAGCTCCATTTGTGCGTGTAATATGTCGAAATGTTTGTCTCGAAGAGTAGATAATTTTATCTCATTGCATCATTTTCTTTTGAGCTCATCTTGATGCCTGAAATGCTGTTGGAAGAGGGCTATGTGATGTTAGTTTACATTTCTTAACAGAACTTGCACTTTGTTATTTTGCTATGATTGATGTGTGCACCCTATGAATTTGAGTCCTACATGTGTTTTGTAATATGCCATGCCATCTTTCCAGGGTGTATTCCATGTATTTTGTGATCTATGTGGTGACTAGCACAAGCATGCAAAGTAGGCTTCTGATGTTCTGATTTCAGCCTGTTTCTTGATATTTTGATGCCATGTTAACTTGATGCTCTGAGAGATCCATGCATATTTTGAGATACTTCAGTAAGGATGTTTTGAACATATGGTTATGCTCTAACCATCCATGCCTTTGTTTGCAATTATGAAGTGCCATAGCTTGATTCAATCGAGCTCTACTTTTGCTATAAAATGTTTCCTGGCAGATTGTTTACATGTTATTCAATTTTGCCAAGGTTGTTATGGTTGATCCGTGTATGCTATGATGTTGTTCTTGCCATGTATGTCTTCTATGCCATGTCTTCTTGATGTATGTATGCTTAGTTTATCATGAAAGGCTCTGTAGCGAGTGCTTTGAGCTCTTAAACATGCCTACTTGTTATCTGTTTTTGGACATGCCCTGTTGCTGAATCTGTTAACGAAACATGCCATATTGACATGGGTGTAACTATATTTTCTAATCCTTTTTGGCTTATGGTCAGTAAGGGACTTTTGTTCTATGCTTTGAGTAGATTCATGCCATGCCATGTTTTGCTATTATAAGTTCCTGTAGCATGTTGTTTTCTTGCTCTGAACATTGCTACCTGATGCTGTTTTTGCCATGTCAAGCCTGTTATATTTTTTGCACTTTTGCCATGCTTGTTTGGACCTGTTATGATGTGATTTAGCCGTAGCTCACTGTTCATCTTTTGTCAAGCATCTTGAGTAGATCACTGCCATATACTTTGTTGATACGTTTGGGTGCAGTAGCTTATTTTCTTGTTGCTTGCTAAGTGGCATCATCTTTGTTAATGGCGATTTGTGTCATTCTTGTTTTGCTTGTCATTTGCAAACCGTGCATCCGATTCGGTGATCTTTATATCGATTTCAACGAAATCATCTCATCTTTCAGCGGCATACTTGGTTTGCCAAGTTGATGCCTGGTTCATCTTTTCCTTCGGAGCGCATCGCATTGCATATCACATCTCGCATATCATGTCATGCTTTGCATCATGTTGCTTGTGCATTGCACCGTGATTTATTATGGTTCCTTTGTTTGTGTTATTGCTTTGGGTAGAGCGGAGGCGAGTCGTGAGCGAGGAACCTGTTGAGAAGCGCTTACGAGGATCAAGCTTTCGACAACTCTGAGAACATTGCGAGCAAGATGACCATACTCTCGAAATCACTTCTATCTTTGCTATGCTAGATGCTCGCTCTTTTGCTATGCCTATGCTATGATGCCTATCACTTGCTTATCATTCCACCCATATTGCCATGTCAGCCCTAACCATCCTTTCCTAGCAAACCGTTGATTGGCTATGTTACCGCTTTGCTCGGCCCTCTTATAAGCGTTGCTAGTTGCGGTGAAGATGAAGTTTGTTCCTTGTTGGAACATGGAGATGTTGTTCCTTGTTGGAACATATTTACTTGTTGGGGATATCACAATATATCTGCTATAATTAATGCATCTATATACTTGGTAAAGGGTGGAAGGCTCGGCCTTATGCAGTGTTTTGTTCCTCTTGCCACCTAGTTTCCGTCATACGGTGTTATGTTCCTTGATTTAGCGTCCCTTACGGTTGGGTGATTTATGGGACCCCCTTGACAGTTCTCTTTGAATAAGACTCCTCCAGCAAGGCCCAACTTTGGTTTTACCATTTGCCACCTAAGCCTTTTCCCCGGGTTTCGCGAGCCGAGGTCATCTTTATTACCCCGGGCGGTGCTCCTTGAGTGTTGGTCCAAAATAGAGCACCGTCTTGGGACCATTCCTTGGCAACTTGGATTACGTCGGTGCACTGTCGCTTAGCTTATCCGGTGTGCCACGAGAGCGAGATATGTGCAGCTCCTATCGGGATTTGTCGGCCTGTCAGGCGGTCTTGCTGGTCTTGTTTTATTCTTGTCGAAATGTCTTGTAGTCCGGGATTCGAGATTGATCGGGTCTTCGGTAGAAGAATATCCCGTTGACCGTGAGAGCTTATAATGGGCTAAGTTGGGACACCCTGCGAGGGTATTATCTTTGAAAGCCGTGCCGCGGTTATGAGGCGGATGGGAATTTGTTAATGTCGGTTGTAGAAAACCGAAGTTGACCTTAACTAAAATACACATCAACCGCGTGTATAACCGTGATGGTCTCTTCTCGTGGTCGGGAAGTGAACACGGTGTTGGAGTAATGTTTGGCGTAAGTAGTTCAGGATCACTTCTTGATCGCTACTAGCTTCACGACCGTGCTTTGCTTCTCTCCTCGCTCTCTTTTGCGAATGTAGCCACCATATATGCTAGTAAACTTGCTGCAGCTCTACCTTACAACTCTGTCCTTCCTATAAGCTTAAATAGTCTTGATCTACGGGTGTGAGATTGCTGAGTCCCGTGACTCACAGATTCTACCAAAACAGTTGCGGTGTCGGCGATGCGGTCAGGGTGGCATAGCCGAGCTCAAGTGGGAGTTCGACGAGGCGTGGTCGTTACTATGTGTCTTTCACGATGATCGATAGTGGAGCCAGTTGGGACGATCGGGGATCTGTGTAGCATTTGGGGTATCTTCTTTTATTTTGGTTCCGTAGTCGGACCCTGAGTGTAAACTGTATGATGGATGTTTATTTATGTATTGTGTGAAGTGGCGACTGTAAGCCAACTATGTATCTCTTTCCCTTATGTATTACATGGGTTGTGTGAAGATTCTTGCGACATTGCTTTCAATGCGGTTATGCCTCTAAGTCGTGCTTCGACACGTGGGAGATATAGCCGCATCGAGGGCATTACACCCTCCTTTCCACCTCTTTTGTGCAAACAGAGATATACATTTCACGCTCGATCTTAGT